>UZAN01050134.1:0-10158 GCA_900618425.1 Echinostoma caproni
AGAGAAGCACCAGCTTGTAAGCTATTCCCATAATAAAACTTTGACTTTGACTTTGAGATGCATGCAATGATTCTTCGTGATTTGATACTTGGCATCACCAGTATTGTTTTTTAAACAAACCACTCTCATTTACCACCATTTCGGTATGTTTTTTTCAGGATCTGCCTTATGATGTAACTTTTCGTCATGTTCCATGTCATTTTCAATCGGACTCAACGCTGATAAATGAGCATTTGCAACCGTTACAGACATGATTCGAAGATGTGGAATCTCCTTTTGAGAACATGGTTCAACAACCTATCAGCATTCATAGCACCTATAACGTACAGATTTCATCTCTTTGAACTGGGATTGGACACCGTTGACTTCTTGGTGAACACCCCAAATCTCTTGGACAATATAGATTGAAGTTGGTTTAATCAATCTGTATCATTTCAAGTCTAAGAGCCTCGTGAACCTGTCATGAATGCATTGAACAACTTGTGTTCCAAAGGTGTTATACAGAAGATGGCATCTTCAGCATGGGGTAACCAATCATCACACCACTCAAGTCGGATGGCAAGACCCCAGAATATGTTGCGACTACTAAATCNCCAAGAATGTTCAAGCAGACATGTACAACACTTGAACCAGAGGACATTCTGAGCAAGTTGACTGGTTCTAAGGTCTTTTCCGAGATTGACTAGAAAGATGCTTATTTACAAATCCTATTATACGAAACCTCATCCACTTTGGCAACTATTAATACCCCTTTTGGTTTATATAGATACAAGTTTTGCAGTTTGGTTTATCTATTTCTCCTGCCATATTTCAACAAGTTATGCATGACGTTACTAGTGGTGTATGTTGCTGAAGTATATCAAGATGACATTATTGTTCATGCTCCTGACAAGTCCACTCATGACGCACGATTGTTTGAACTCTTTCGTAGGTTTTCTGATAAAAATGTTGCTGTTAATTCTAAGAAGTGTTTAGTTTCTGTCTCTCGTTTTGACTGTCTTGGATACTTAGTTGATGATAAAGGTTACAAACCTGACCCAAACCTTATATTTTCTTTAACAAAGCCGAATCACCGTCGAAGATACACAAACTCAGATCATTGATTGAAGCCCTACAGTATCACTCTAGTTTTATCTCTAATTTCAGTTAGAAAGCTTCACCCCTATTTCTTCACTCTTCTCCTGACAAATTCGTTTGGACTAATGTTCAGGAACAATGCTTACGTGAATTGCTAAATTTTCTGCAGACTGATGCTGTACCTCACCCATTCGAACCCAAAATTTATTCCACTGTTATTACTGATGCATCAACTGATGGAATCGATGCGATTCTTGAACAGAATGGACATCCAATTATTTGTGCATCTCGCCGGTTGAAAGCAGCTGAAGGAGGCTATGCTCAAACTCATCCCGAAGTCTAAGCAGTATACTGGGCGCATTCAAGCACCTCCACAAGTTCCTTTTCGGTCATCATTTCACCATCGTTACCGATCATGAGGCCTTGAAATTCATATTCGATCCTGGAAAATCCCTTTCCAGAAGCTCTTCAGATATGGTTCAGCGTTGTTATATCTCACTTAGTGCATATGATTACCTAATTGAACATTGCGGTTCCGAATAAATCCGACACGTGGATTACATTTCGCATCAATCACTACCCGCTTCGGACCCAGAGGATATTTCTGATTCTCTACTAGTACAACCTCTCCCTGTGAGCCGCTAAGATTTTATTCGAGACACACGTCATTATTTCTCTGCTGTGATGACTGCTTTGCGGAAGGGTTGGCATGCACAGACCCGGAAGCAATTTCCATATCACTATGCTAGGCGTGATGAACTTTCAATTACGCCTGATGGATTACTGTGTTTCAATGACAGTTGTTATTCCACCGACGTTGTGTAAAGCTGTACTTGACGGCCTACATTTCGGCCATATTGGGATAGAAGCGATGAAGTCATTGGCTAGAATAACTTGTTGGTGGCCGAACACGGATGCCGACATATGTTCCAAAGCAAAGAGCTGCCCTAAATGCTACCACAAAGCTCGACAGTTGCCATCCAAGTGGGTTCCGTGGCCTGTTTTTAACTGAGGCTTGGCAACGTGTTTATGCTGATTATTGTGTTCCTTTTCTCAATGAAATGTATGCTCTTGTTGTCACTGACTCCTTCTCCAAGTGGTCAGAGGTATTTTTCACTAGGTCACCCTCATCAGATTTCACTGTTCATGCTTTAGGTAAAGTTTTCAGTCGGGAGGGTATTCCTGCTGTACTTGTTACTGATAATGTTAGTCACTTCTCCGCGAAGTGTTCCAGAATGGCTGCACAATATTGGCTGCAAAAACATTTTTACTGCTCTAGACATACCTGCTCTAATGGACAAGCAGAGAGTTTTGTTAGAACACTTAAAAGCGCTATTACTGCTTTGAATCCATCCACATTGTGAACTTGAAAAAAGTGTTGACCTGTTTTTTTTACAATATCGTAATTCTTTTCATTCATCCACTGAAGAAACACTGCTAAACTTTAAAAAGATAGAAATTTGAAATCCAATTTATTTTGTATTATTTTTCTGAAGTTGTCGTTTTCCTGAAACCCTCTTCAGGAATTGTCCTAAAGTCTTTAGGTCGAAGAATGCTTCAATTATTCGACTGAGATGATTAATTTATACACAGCATACATGAAGATCAAATTCATTTTGACAATCCAAGTCAGTCTGTTTCATTACATGATGAAAATCCCAAGTCTAATAATGTTGCTTTAGATACTGAGCAATTTGATACGACTGACGAACAGAATCGTGAACAACAAGCTGCTACGGAAGAATTACCTGTGAATGAACGAGCCCTACGACGGTGTGAGTGCGAAGCCATGAATGGATTACAGAAATCCTATGGTCAACTCAATGTGCGGCGAGTGTGATGTGTGACACTGACCTCTAAAAATTCCTTGTACATTTTGAATGCATTGAATATGCATAGTATACAATACGAAAAAAGGTGTTATTCGATTCGAATTTGTTCTATTTTGGAGATTGCTATTGCCCGAATTCTGGAGCTCCATTTCCAATACTATTCTCAGTACTACACTCAGGCCCGCGAGACCAACTACCGGAAGACCTAACAAAGGTTATCTGTTGGACTCAGATATGGGACCTAGACCTAAACCCGTCAAAGTGTCACATAGTGAACACTAACGGCAGTCCAATTAGAGTAAGCACTGAGGCAGAAACCACCGAACTAACGTGCGTAGCCCAAACGAAGGACTTAGGGATAGTAGTTTCCGAAAATTACAAGCCAGGAGAACAGTGCAAAGCTGCAGCACAAAGGGCGAGAGGTCAACTATTCCAGTTGAGGAAGACACCGATCACTCAGAAAGCAGAAATCTTTATCTCGCTGTATAAGGCACTAGTGAGACCCCACCTAGAATACTGTGTCCAGACGTGGGCACCCTACATTCAGAAAGATATCCACTTCATTGAAAAGGTTTAAAGGTTGGCCACTCGGATGGTCTCGGGCATGCGGGGCAAGTCATATGAAGAAAGGCTTGTAGCGTTAGACCTCTTTTCTATGGCAAGAAGACGCCTTAGGGGTGACCTCATAGAAAAAATCAAGGTAATGAAGGGATTCACTGCCGTAAGCGCGAAAGCTTATTCATACGAACGTCCATAGAGGTCACCAGGGAACACAGTCTAAAGCTCTTAAGACCAAGGTCTCACCTCGGTGTGCGGTTTAACTTCTACACGAACCGAGTGGTTCTTAAATGAAATTAGCTACCACCGTACCTGTTGGAATGTGTGACTACAGTCGACTTCAAGGGGCATTTAGACATCGTTTGGACCCAGTTATACCTGGTGGCAGTACATAAGCGGGGTCTGAAGTTGTCTAGGGTTGACATGCTTCTTGCTTCCCAACTGATCGCCCTTACAGATATCGTACTGGAACCAGTTCCCTGCCAGGAAAAAGTTGCAAGACAGCGACGGAAACGAGTTTGAAGCTTTGGGAGAAGAAACCTTCCTACCGAAGCAAGAATCTGGTCGCTTGGTTGACGAAAGCCTTGTTCGTCCTATGATAACTGACCTGATCTGAATATACATTTGAAGTTATTTTCAGGGATGGATTCACACTGACGCGACTAAGTCCCCCAGAAATGAACAGTACTTCTGAAAAAAAATAAATTATGAATACGATACATGCTTTCTATTTTGATCATCATGTGATCTTGGACACCTTGCCATGTTCAGGATGACTCAACTTACTACAGAAACGACACTGAACTTGGTGTCTTTTAAATTATGTATTTGTTACGCAATAAAATAGCCAACGAGATACGGAAGACATTTTACGACCGTAGAACACTAAAACAAATCACACGTTTTTCTGTATGAATCCTCGAATTACTCGCGATAATGAAAACATACAACAATAAAAATCAATTAATATATAAAAGAATACACTTAGTACTGGTCGATTTTAAAAATCAAGGATTTCTACACAACCACAGCCAGCGAAAATGTTGAAAATAGATACAAGTGATGCAGACCGTCTAGGTCAGGTTTCCTCAGAAAATACCTAGCAGGCTGGCAAGTAGTTTTATGTAACATTGAACCTGAGCAAATGTCTACCTCTGCTATTTGCTCATCAAACGTAAGATCAATATGGAAAACATCAGCGACTTCAGGAAACTGATTAGGACAAAAAATACCATGCATTGGGGATAATTTTCCTGCAAGAAACTTGGATGCATCCTGACATTAACGACTATTTGGTTGAGCTGGATTTCTTTGATTTGCATCGGTTGGATAGAGACTGTTTACCACAAAATCGAGGCGGTGATCTAACAACCTACACCAAATAGTCTTGTTCTAAGTCTACAAAGATTATCTTCTCCTACAACGTAGGATATATTTCATGTCTTTCGGTTGAATGTAAACCTCGTTTCCTTAGTAAATATCGTTCCATCGTGACATCAAACATTTGCATAGCACCTTCCAGTACAACTTCTGATGTACAGACGTTTGCTGATGTATTTATATTCGAACTTTCTAACTACACGGAACGCTCTCTTTTTATTGTTAGTGGTAATTTTACCCATGCTGACATTCATTTCTTCACTTCTCTCTCTCTCTCCACAAACTTGTAAACTTCTCCACAAGAGGAAACGCGCAGCTGGATCTTATGTTTTCAAACGATCCTGATCTGTTTGCCGTGTGAAGAAGAGCCCCTCAAGCAAACTCCGATCATTGTATCATAAGCGTTTTAACAAAAGTCTGCACAAGGCAACATCATACCACACTGACACGTACATCTAGCCGGAAGATTTTCCATAGGCTGTGCTACCCGGCCCACGTGGCATTACTGAGAGAAATGGTCTCTGGTTCACATTTTGGTCAATTATTGGATCCAAGTGTCTCGGTCGAGTGTAAACACTTCACGAGCTATTTGTATTTCTGCTTTGACATCTACTGCCCCATAGCCCCTATGTACATCAGTCCCGCCAGATGTCTAGTCGTCCTCAGGGAATGTGCGTATTATCTGGCGGAGCCACTTGCCGGCATTTTCAATGGCTGCTTCCAGGAACCAAAAATTGTTGACTGCTGGAGACCTGTGCGCATCACACCAGTTCCGAAAAAGAAGCTGGAAAATTACGATCAATGGCCTGTAGTTCTATTTTACTAAAAATTTTCGAAAAGTTTATGCTCAGTAACATTAATCTCAATACTGAGTACCTAGATGACAACCAATTCACTTATCGCAAACGACGTTCTACCTCAGATGCTCTTGTGCATTTGGTGAAGTCAGTTTTGCGATCCCTAGACATACACGGCAGGACATTTGGTGTATGTTTCCTCGACTATAGTCATTCTAGAAAAAGTGTTGTCTCTACTCCAAGGTGCTGGATAAAACAAAAACGAAGCTGAGATTCCAACCATTAGGATGAATAAAGCGATTTTTTGACTTGGAAATGCAGCAGAATAAGATAGTCAGTCAAACTATCATTTCCCGCCAAAAAATAAACGAAATTTGCGTAAGTAGAACACTGTAAATAAGAGTTATTTGATAATGATAGGCCTAAACGTCATCCCCACCCGAGCAAAACTCGCAATAACATATTGATTACTCATGAGTAGCATGAACGGTTTTTCTATAAGAATGTGATTTCTAAAGACTGGTAAGTGAACATTTAAGTGTATTAAAATGAAAGAAATACAAAATAATTAACGCGATAACGTTACTGATGTGTTCCAAGAAAGTTACTTTATCCATCTCAGTTTTAGAGGGCGAAACGTGAAACGTCTATCGGTGCAGAACTTCGTCCCATTGGTCCCGCCTCCTGTCCCCAACAGAGCAGAAAATTGCCTTCAGTATCTAGTAGGCCTCCGTTTCTCATGATTCTGTCACATATCACAAAAAACCCAAACAGTTTCCGATGGTCTTCCAAGTCCATATTCACATTTATTCACAAAATTTTCAACTAGTTCCACCATTCCGGACGGACACCGAACTGTTGGTGCAGACAACGAAGTTTGTACGGACATCACAAAAATTCGTTGGACGAAATATGCTAGTACTTCTACAAGTAGAGATAGCAACATTTCGGAATTTTCAAAAATGAATGAATACATAAACAAATTAATACATGCCAGGTTTAGATTTTTTTATTATATCTTTCACAGCAAAAGGTTTCTTGTAAAATTTATTCAGCTAGACAACGTACTGAATAAAGTTTCCTTGGGGGCGACTATCGATCACGCCTACCGAATTAATTATCAAAGTGAACCTTTCAACCAAAGAGAGTCATGATACATGCCTTTTAAAGGTTAATTACTGTTTACTGGCAAATGTATCTGATAAAGCTCATATGTAGTTCTTTGTAGCCTATCGGTGCGCTACTTTGTGCCACCTGGGAAGTTCTAGATGCCGACCAAGTCGAAACTTGAGTGATGCTTTTCCTTTTGAAGAGATTGTCTCTTCTGGCAATGCGTTACAGTGCAAAATGGCCCTTAAAGTGTAGAATGATGTGCCAAAGGTGGTGCGGGGTTGAGGTTTATGTATTTGTGCTACTACCCGGTGTTCTATCCGTGAGGGCTAGAATGAAAAACTTATCTACTAAGCCCAAGGAGAATAGGTGGCGTAGAAGTCACCCCTAATTCGCCTCAATTCCAGAAAATACACACCGATCTCCACTTGTTGGTTCGGGGTAGTGTATGTTTGCATTCCAACCACCGCTTTTGTTGCCGCTCTTTGAACTCGTTCAAGGGTATCACGGTCGTGGATCAGGCCGGAATGTGCAACCTGACTACCATATTCGGGAATGGAATGAATATATTTGCCATCACTGAAAGGAAAATCCTTCTAAAAGATGTAAGGGAAAGACTTTGAATAAGGTAAAAACACACTGAAGGTGGATTTGCTGGTAAATGGTTGTGATGTGAAAAAGAACACTACTATTTAAACAGAAACCTAGGACCTTGTTTTAGTCAAAATGTTGAGCAGGTTGCGTACCACTAATACGAAAGGAGACGAGAGGGGAGTTCCCAAAGGTCATGCCTACGCACATATCATCGTTGATGAATAAGAAAAGAAGGACAGGTCACATCACAGGCGGTGGAGCCAGAGGCAGTCCAGTTTCAGGCAACAAATGAGCTTGGGAGCACCACGGCTCTGGAACATTTGTTTTATTTTGTTCACACGCTAGATATAACGGGTCAGCGTGTTTTAGCATCACAAGACGACTGTAGAGTGCAGATATCTCTATCCCAGAAAGTAACTTCGTCTGCATGCATAGCTAAGTTTGCAGATAATACACTGAGTAGGTCGTTAATATAAATATAAGAAAGAGAAAAGGGTCAAGAACAGATCACCGAGGGCCGTCAGTTGTAATTGGATTTTATTCGAATAATGTAGCATTTACCGGTTAGAGAGAAAGCTGCAGATAAGGGTCGGAAGAGGATCGATGATTCTACACGCCTTGAGTTTATGTATAAGTGAGACATCTGGACCTTATAGGAGGCTTTATTAAAATCTGTGTAAAGAGCGTATGAGATTTCGCCATTGTTATAAGGCTTGCCACACTAAACACGACAGTATGCATACTGGTGATGCAGGATATGCTCGGTAGAAATTCATGTTGGGAAGACGAGTGTAAATGTTTCGCGCAGAGATACTCCAGGATAGCGTCATCAAGGATGAGCTCTAGTATTTTGCTAGGTACGCTGATGAGTGATATAGGACGTTAGCTTACTGGAAGAAACCTACTATCTTTTTTGTAGACAGGGAGAGCATTGCGTCATTTCAGTGCGAAGGAAACAATCCCTCGTTCACAAATTACTGTGAGAGTTGGGTGTATAGACCAGCCGAAATGTCCGCTGATTCATTAGGAATTCTCGGGCACACTTTGTCTGTCCCCATAAAACAATAGGGTTTAGGTTGCATAGTTTTTTCTCTACGTCAAACTGGGAGAAAGTAACATGGTTGAGCATGAAGCTCAGATGAAGAGGTTGTAGTATTGGGTAGGTAATGGTTGGGGTGGAACCAAAAATGGTCTGATAGTGTTTTTGAAACACACCTGCAACCTATGAAGGGACAGTTACTGCTGTCCCTTCTGTTAACTTAGTGGAAATAGGGGTGTGTGTTGTGCCGCGCCGTCGACGAATATAGTTATAGAAAAACGATCTGTCCTTTTATGCCTGTTCAAGTACTGCCCTTTGAGTGCGCCGTTGGTAATCTCTAATTGCTGAATGGCAGATGTTCCTGAGTCTTTTAAAAGCTATTCCATCAGCTTCCAATCCCGATTACTTGTTATTCGCAAACAGGCGAGACCGCTCATTGAGAAGCCTGCGGATGGGGCTGAGGAGATGTTGTTTGGCGCTAGAGCGTGAGAGAGCATAGGGGAAGAGCCACTCGTCAGCTGATTTGACGGTTTGTTCGATATGTTTAGCCAGGCTGCCTACGAATAAGTTCAAGGGAAGAATGTTAAATTGTGCCCTACGAAATTCTCTTAAGGCACAGAAGTTGGTACGCTTGAAAGATCTTACCGTTTGCGAATGATTCATTTTGACGTTCCACTCTGTAGTATATTCAAATAATAGGACGACGTGTTCGTCTCTTCTGAGAGATGAAAGGAGGTTTACCACGTCAATCTGGTTGCTTTCGTTTGTTATTACAAGCTCTGGAATTGAATGGGCCTGATCAGAACGTAATCTCTTAGGTTGGTCTACAAGTTGAGTCCAGGAGATTTCAACTACTAGATGGTCCATGGAGGAGATACTGTTCAAGGGGTCAAACGTTTCACAGTTCAGCAGCTGCCCGGAAGCTCTGCTCGCTTTATGAACATACATCACAATCAGCTATTGGCTTAGAAACACACAAGATTGGTCCTTCTTCTCACGGAAGCCAAACGATACAAAAGGCTTGACGTAGAGCTTCCGCCATCTACTCAGCGATAATACATTCCCTTCATATTCTGAAATACAGGCGTCTATACTGACAACAAACCGTCACGTGCTTACAGTGCAGTGTAATTGTTTCATGTCCACAGAAATCCTACAGCTTTAATCAATCTCACAGTTCACGACGTTGGTCAGACCATGTGTTACAGTTTGCAGTCGGACTAGTAATTCGTGTACGTACAAAGATATCCTGCTCAAATAAACGAGTTAATAGTTTATATGCAATCACCACATCCGCCGCAGCTCAAATGAAGCTACGGTTTTCTGTAACGTTTGAGCGACCGTTCGGATCTTCTGGGTATTTCTGCACTATTTTGAACATTTGTACTGAAATGTAATTCATCTGAAATGGACTTCGAAATAACAGAATTAGTAGATTCACAATTGACATCAGTAATTTATCTTATTGTATTGAAGCTCTAGCGAGTTATACACAATCTTTCCACCAAAATAGACCATCTTTATAACTGTGGTAAAAACGAGGTGAAATAGTGGGACGTAAAACGTGCAAAAATATGAGTTAACCACAAAGTGAATTAGAGAACTGCTCTGCCAACACAGCTTCACACTTTGTGCTCCCAGTTCGCTCCAGAAATCGCACTTTCTAATTCAAACCTAGATGAGCCCAAGTGTACGGTTATAGAATTTATAAGAAACATACAAATGCATTCCTGTCAATTTCTGTCATAGTCATCTACATGACAGTCTGCCG
>UZAN01050136.1:8138-20017 GCA_900618425.1 Echinostoma caproni
AAGCCATAACAAGTATGAAATGCTCTGATTTGAGATGCACAACTGGATGGAACCGATTGTTTGTTTTTCGTTTACCAACGGTTTAAAATGGACCGAGAATTAGTTGAACTTGTTTTTCCTTCGGTCAAGGATACAACGAATTACAATCATAACGTACGGTAGAAAGCGCTGACCCGTCTGTTTGCTTAGTACGGTTCTTGCCTCACTCCTGTCGTTTCACCTCAGTAACGATGACAACCAGTCAGAATATTGAATTTCACAAACGGAGTCGAGCTGATACGGGTTAAAGCGAACCGGAGTGTANGGGTTAAAGCGAACCGGAGTGTAAACCAGCGGCTGTAACTGTTCCTTTTAATCATAAGTGAATGTACACTTGATGGCGTGATCAGTGACTTAACGGAGTGAAAAAAGAGCGCGACCTGACAAGATCTGCATGATTATCACGAATAACACATAAAAAATTGCAGGGAAACAAACTGCTCTGGTTACGATATGGGCCCTAGCTAGGATGAAAGACCCCAAGTTGATGCCCGTATGGCTGGACCGGATGTGCAAGAATCGCGGAAAAAAAAATAAATAAGGGACTTTTCAAGGAAGAGGTTTCGGTTGACGTATTTTTTCATTCGAAGAATTGGAATATTGATACGACAAAGCTTATTGTTTGTTGGTACACAGCTTTGCTATCGTCCGGCTCAACACGACATCTAACCTCGTGGGACCTTATCTAGTTCGCCACTCCAAGTCCCGGAACTTAGGTTGTCGGTTTCCATCAATGAACAGCAGGTTCTCGTAACTATGAGGTTTACCCCATCTCTTGTTCACCACACGAAAGTGTATAATAAAAAACAAACAAATATCATACCACCCTAGCGACAGTTGAGCACGATCATCTAATGACGCATCAGGAGACGGATGAAGACATGTTTAAATGAAAAGCAGCAACAACACACTCTAGTGAAGTTGGTGCGAAATATGTGAAAATCGAAGACGAATTATGTCACGTGCCACATTCCTTCATTTATTAACTCAACTGCCAATTTGGTTCCCACAGAGAAATGAAAATTCTAAAAAAACTCCATTTAGACACATACGATGAATACAAAATAATTCTCGGAACTAATCGCCGGAGCCAATTGTTTGGCGATAATGTAAACCACCCAGTATATCCGGATCTCAACCGTTACGAGCTCGGTGGATATGGACTGAAGTCAAATTTTAATAGGGACCAAACAGCTGTAGTGCATCCACAACTTTTCAGAGGTGGCATGTGGACATTGCATTATGAATAAAGTTGTAATAACTGCTGGTACTGGTAACACTTTGCCTGGAGGATGAGGTCGTTACCGCCAGCGCACACCGACCCTCAAGATTCGGGATAATCACAACCGAATAACATTAGTGCTGTGCGGCTTCGCCGTCGTACGGTTCGACAGCACGTTTATTCTTCTGCCGTTCTCCGCTGTCAAAACAAGAGATTGGTTGTTGGTTAACCGTGGTTTTCACCCCATTAACGATTCATTACAATGAGATGTGATAAGATAAATAGAATAAATAAGAGCAATAATTTTCTTTTGGTTGAAAATGTGTACAGTAGTTCGTACCGTCGTGGATATGATGCAGGGAAGGGAGTGAGAAAACAACGAAATTTATGCTCACCGCTTAAATACCGCGTGATCGACAGACCAAAGTAGTTGAAGAATGCGATGGACAATATATATAGAATACAGTTGACGAGAAGCAAAGTGTTGTTTTTGATTTGCCACAGAGCGTCTAAAACATTCTCGTACGATCCATTCAAATCGGAACCGGGGATAAAGTGAACCGCGGGCAAAGCAATCTAAAAGATGGGCAAAAATACATGTCAAAAACGATGCGGATGGTTGATTGCATATAGAACACAGCGTGTTAATACACAGAGGTGCTCTAACAGGTAGAAATGCCAGTAAATACACACATGAAACTGCAAACAGTTTCACTTAGGCTGAATGCAGGGTCTTTAAAAGTTATGACTACAACCGAGCTCGAGTGCTCCGGCACGAACCTTATACTTCAGTGCTTTGGTGTTATTTAAAAATTTGCCCGGATAATCGGAGAGCCATTCCAAGCATGACTTGAAGAGGCAAGTAAAATAGTGAAAGAAAAAGCAGGAAAGTTAGCACTGCTAGCTGTTAACTCTACATGTTGCTGTTTAGGTTTTGATGCCACCGTTTAAAACACACTTAGTCATTTTACCTGGCATCCACAGTCATTGACCAGGTAGATTATGAAAAATCAATTCCACCGGTAGGCTTAACGCGACCGAGTTCATTGGACAAAGTTTTCACATCGCGTCACTGTTTAACTAACCATGACCTTTTACGAACCACAATCTGACTCAGCAAAACAATACATGTCGAGGTGTTCTAATCCGAAATATGCATCACACAGACCTCAACCATTACAGCCTGTGAAGTTCAAGCACCGATGTTGATGTCCGGTCGCAGGTAACGGATGTTTCACACCTAGTCATAGCATTTATGATTCGGTCACCAGATTGTACCTTTGCAATGCGGTGCACACGGCGGTGTTCGAGTACCGATGACCTCCTACACTCAAAGACCAAATTTCTGAACCGTATGCTACTATCATTATGACAGCGGCTGGCAAATGTTACCATGAAGCCGCAAAGGGAAAGATGGGAAACAAGACTGTGACGATAAAATCCACACACCAGAAACATGAAGTTGATGGACTACTGCCTAGTCCGAGAACTTTGATGATGGAAGTGATCATCCACATGTAGAAGAGTCATATATGTCTGCGGATGCGTGCAGTATCACTCTGTACCGTCCACAGCAAGTCATACCACACCATTCGGTAGAGATGCACTATCTCAAAAACTTGTTCCGTTCGGTGGAATTTGTAACCCAGCACAGTTCGGAGTGTATTGAAAAAGTCTACTGATTACTAAGTTTTCCGACAACTGTGTATTGTGGTGTGTGAAAAATTTGCTTAAAGCGAAAACAGAGTTCACAGCATGTTCCGCTTTGATGGAACCAATGTATGGATAATTTAATTTACACGTAATCATCCAGCGAAGCACCGATGGTTCCTATGCACAAAACTCCCAAACTCTATCGTACATTATAGTAAAGTTGAAATAGATTAAATATCAATATTCAGTAACCCCAATTAATCCTTTCCAAACAATGTGCACAATGCCATATTCAGCAAAGACTCATGAGCATATTGTCATTAATTGGAGTATTTAAGAAATTTACACATGAACCAGACAATCGCATTCATCCGCAGCACACTAAACGCCCGCGCCACTTGTGTTCGTTTGAAATCATTAACTTTTGGTGTCAATGTTTACATTTGTATTCGGTAGGCAGAAATAGCATTGCTAAAGCTGGGTTCGTGATCAAAGCATTTGATGAACAAATGTATTCATGATACCCTGGATCTGACACTTTCCAAGCACTTATCGGGTTTAACGGAACAAAAGAATGTAGGTCTTGTTGGGAACCAAAACAGTTGCAACTGAAGTTTATAATTACAATAGAGTCAAAGAACTTGCTAGAACATTCTAATCCGTATAAAGAACCTTCGAAATACAAATACATACTCAAAAGCCCAGTCCTAAACACAACCTCAAGTGTGAAGTCGAATGAAAACCAATAGACACTTGAATTGCATTGGTGTGCACAACAAAGTGATATTGTGTGGTGAAATCGTGAGAATGAGCATAGGGGACAATTGAGGCGCAACAAATTCACAGGGCAAATTCTGAGACGACACGTACACGGACCGTAAACCGATCGATGGAGTTTAAAAGTACATCGGTGAGCAAGGATAAACAGGTTACCAACACGTTAGTGATCAGGCATGCCTAAGCAGTGTTACTTCGCCCCCCCCCTCCTCCTCCCCGAAGTTGCACTGATGATGCTGCCTGCGAACGTCTGCGAACAACACTTCCAGCTCGGGGAACACACCATCCACAACATCCGCATCCCGAGCTACAATCATTCCACAGTATTTCAAACCGAATGCGAGTTGCTAGTTATTCGTAATGTAGCGTAGGCCAGAAAGGTTATGGCAGAAGAAAATGTCACGTAACGAAGTTACTGATAGGACACAACTGGTATGATTCCGAAACCGAAACAGTGGAGTGTGCCTGAATTAAACGCGAGGCAACATGGCTTTAATATTTCTAAAAGGGTGCATTTTCGCCTGGCTCTGCAACCAATTGCATTGATGTTACTGCAACTCAGGAGAGTAATTCATCAGAATAAGAAACTGTTATCAAAGGGTTACTGATCAGCACACTTGAAAATTTTTTCACACAATCACATCAACGCAAGGTTTTCAGTTTAGCTGGGGTGGAAAAAAACATGGATACATTCAGCATGCTCCAGGACAGGAGAGATTGCTCTGAGGATCAATCTGCTGAGTATTTTCCTTCTACCTATGTAAATGGCCAATCTCACTTTTACAACGGATCTCATCAAAATGACCCTTGGGAAAAGATTTTACTTAACGAGTAGAGTATAAGGTGGGAAAACATGCGAATATCTCAAATAGTTCGTTCTCTTCTTTAGTGAAAAAAGTTTGCTTCCCCGGGTGAATGAATATTACGGTGGTGAGAAAAATGGCAAGTTTGATGAAACAATTACATTTATTTGGGTGGCAAATATTTGAGTGCAGACCGACAAAGAACACTAGACAACTGTTTCATCCGTGTTAGGATTCACTAGCGGTGCGTACATTTTGTGCCCCTTTCGGAATGCGAACCTTCAGAGTGGAAGTCAACTTGAGACGTCTCTAGCATTGTCGGGACACCCAGCCGTCTGTGTATGCTGCAGCGGTTCGGCCAGTGCTGTCATATGATGCAGTGACTTGGTCGTTACCGGAAAAGGATAAAAATAGTAGGTTGCCAGTGTTCGAACACCGCTGTCTATGACGCACTGCACGAATCTGGTGGGGAAACCGGTCAAGCAATGCCGAGATTAGACATAGAGTCTTGGGTAATCGCGGTCGCCCATTAGAGCACGTGGTCGGCCTCCACAGATTAAGTTGGTTGTGGCATGTGCTACACATGCCACTGAACGCGATGTGTACCGAGGCAGCTAGTGGGTGGAAAGAAGTAAAGGGTGGCCAAATTAAGATTTAGTATGAGGGTATGAAAACCCTGACCGGGGAAACTAGAAACTTAGGTCGCGTTAGGTTTCGTGGATGGGGACCTCGTGATCAGCGTAACCGCTGATTAGAGGCAATGAGTGAGGCGGTGGAGTGTTGTAAACAGTGGTGCTTGTGCACCTAAACAATATTCATGAAACCTTGGTCGACCTGAGTTCTCTATATTCACCTTGATACTGCTTTCAACATTTCAATCTTCCTTTTTCTCCATCCAAATAGGCAGCTAGAAGACAGCAACGGAAACCGGCGCACGAAAGTGCATGGTTAATGGTTGTACAAACTGAAACGGAACCAAAAATCCTACCTTCAGCTATACAGTGAACTGTTAGCAACTTGAGCGAATGACTTGAGAATATCTGAAATTGGAAAAACCCATATTGCGTTCCTCCGGTGAATAATGTTGGAGTGTGAGTTTCGTTCCACGTGGGTTCATTTATTTTCCACAGATGCGATGAAAATGTAAGGCATACACATTAAATGTATAGCCGAGATGCAGAGGAGAGAAGAGGACCAGGTGAAAAAGCGAACAACAGAGTGATTATAAAGTAATTCAACATGCATTGTAAACGTATCACATATCACCAAAGCACTGTAAAGCCGTTTCAAATCGACCCCCCCCCCTAAGAGGAAGAAAATGTTCTAAACTTCAAGTCCGTCAACCAGCCAGTGCAATTTTTCGAACACAATCTGAGGGCTGCACACGGCTTTTCCGAGCGACCGAAACGCCTTACTTGGACAAACAAACCAGAACCGAATTTGTCACCGGATTCGACGACAAAACGTATCACCTATGGGGTCAACGTTGGCCATATGTCACGATGCAGCCCTCCAGATGCAGATGACCGTAGTCGGTGTCTGGTTGATGAATACAACTTGTGGTGATTTGATACACTAACACGGCGTACAGCGTACAGGTCATCTTGTAAATCAACTGCAAGGCAGGAAAACCAATCGACCCGACTTCGCTATTTGTCTCTCTCTTGTTCGTTATATGATTGTATGTGTGCATATTGTCGAAGTGCTGTAAACACGCTCGTTTGTTTGTTTGGGTTTATTGGATGAAAAAGGAACGAAATAACTGTATCACTGACCAGCTGACCAGGTCAAGGAAATGCACTAAACCATGTACCGGACGTAAAACCAAAGTGCGAACAATATCATGTGAGTTTTATACCCAAATCCTTTTGGTGTTTAGTCAACATTTTTACACACACCAGAAGAGGAAAACACTAAGAATAAATGGGATAAACTAGTGTTTATAGCATGATTAATGGTGTGATTACAATAAAGTAGGTTTTTTACCACTAAATTCATCGAGAAGACAAAAAATCGCTAGCTCGATCAGTGGAAGTCACCGTACTCAGTTATCACCCAATGAAAATCCCTATTACAATGTCTACAACGAAACTAACAAATTTCCCCTTATTTTCTGCTTAACAAGATAACACACGTCGTGGGTCCGTGTGACCGAAGAGCATGTAATGAGAACGTATGGACTGAATTGGGTAACCAGTTCTCTTACTCCATATCAAGTAAAACCGGCAAGTATGAATTTGGACATTGATTGGGGAGAGGAAGATCACTCCAAACAGCCACAGCAGTGGTTACGTTACTACCGAAACATGCGAAAGGGTACAGATTGAATCAACTTTCTTACGAGCCGATGTGCATGAAAGAAAGACGAGTGAGTGCTGAATGTAACGCGTGGGATTGAGGTATGAACCCAAACATTGAAATGGATGAACGCAGCTTCGTAATCTCGTATCGCTGAAAACCGGTAGGAACTAACATCTGGGAACATAAACAAATGAATTAGTATTTTCATTCGTCTGTTGCTTCCCTCTATAAACCCAGACGACCATTGAAACTCATTTTTGTTTTGGATTTCATTTGTGGAACTGATATATTTTGTCTTGAAGGTTGCGTTAAATTGTATGGATCCAATTAGTTGTATTCAAAAAAGGTGCCTTATGTGCTCAAAAATGTCAAGATATGAGCCCGAAAATGAGGTAAATGCGGATGGAGTGAAGAATTTGGTGGGTCATCAATCCAGGAATCAGTCAGCTGACCCACCAGAGCGCCACAGAATAACATTGATATAGAACAGTAATTCAATAAGAGCACAGCATTATCATGTGGAATCAACTATTATTGGTTCAGATTTAGAATTACAACTTACCACTGACATTTAACCCACACTGATACATACCGCTTTAGTTTAGGTAGAAAAAAAATGAAACAACGGATGAACAGGAAAAGAAGCGGGAATAAAGCAATACAATGGAGGAAGCCCGATGGTTTTTCTAAATACATTAGACAGAACTCGAGGATTCTGTCACACAAGTACAAGAAACTATAAGCGACTAGCGAAATATGTGCCACAACACAGGTTGCTATTTCAATCAGACAACCCATAACAAAGCTTAGCGTGTATTTCATGCTGAGAAGAGTTACTATGCGACTGAAAGAGACAGTCCCTGCCTTAATCAAGAGTGTCCGTGAAGGGCTGTGCCACAAACAAACAAAGCATTAAATGGCGCTGCTTAAAACTGACAGCCCAAAGCCTACACGCGTGTTTAGTTGATTAACAGTATTGCCCTGTATTGGATTGCAGACTAGGCAAAAATGCATGCGGCTGGAAGGCAACCACCTAGTGACGATTTATACGCGCGTAAATGAATGCTCAAACCATGAATCAAATCGGAAATAAAGTCAAACTGTTAGGATGCTGATTGTCTATGTTTTTTTTCGGTTTATGAGACAAATACGTCTGCCCGTGTATAATCTCTCAAAAAGAGAATAGTCCGATAACCGGGAACAGTCGGGACTTCATGAAGAACACGTCACTTCATGTGATTTTTTATTTGACGCAAATATTCTATAGTTGAAATTTGGTCATTGTATCACGCTTAATATTCTATGCGCGACTAGGCTAAGTACCTTAATCAATTCAGTCGCACAGCTTCTGAACAGCGTGTGCATTGCGATTTCCCCAGTGATTAACTGAGCTTTACCGATTTCTTTCTCTTCGTGCTCTGATCTAGCAGGGTTCATTGCGTGCAGCTATTAACTCTGCTCTCCCGGGCTTTGGTTTTGATAGCTACCTTTTAAATACCAAGAGCGGCCCACCTGTAGAAAATGGAGTGAGACCAAGTGAAAAAAAACAGATGATAGCAAGATAAAAAGTAGCAATCGTAGTAAAATGTGTTATGTACAAAGAGTGAATAAATGCGCGCGTCAGTATTTATGGAACTCAGTTATATCCCCAATATCCATCACCACTGAATGGGCTTATCTCCACTTCCTTAACTGAAAAGCCCAACAAACCCACATGATAAAGTCCACTGGTCAAGGCTAACATAACTTCTGATCCCAAAAAAGAGCCTCCAAAAGCCGCAGTGTGGTCGGGATGGGTGTCTCAGGTTGTAGTCGGTGATCCTTCTCTTACACTTCACGAAATGCTTCTATAAGACCAAGCGTTTAAAACAGCATCTACTGAGGAAGACCTATTTACTGCCTTTCCATGGCAGAGGTGATTTCCCACCAAAGTGAGAGGATAAAAAGCGAGTATCCGGGGCTATCACTGGGTCGGTGAACCTCTGGCAGTTCACCTAGGCGAGTTGGCTAAAAACCCTGATTCCAAGCCAACCAAGAAGAGGGGAACGAGCCTTTTTGGTTGTGTCAGTGGTCAACCGGTTCGATTGGGCATGTAGGTTTATTGAGTACCTTGAACGCCTGACCCAATCCGAAGAGCGTATGCTCCGGTGACAGCGACCGGCAATGGATTCCGGTTTCCGCCCACTGTCCGGCTACCTTGTGGGTAAACTTTGTCTAGTCGAAGGCTCCAGTTGCGAATTCCCAAAGAAAATTCACTTGCCTTAGCCTGCGTAACCTGGTAATATTCCTGCCATATTCAAATAATAGAACTTTCTCGTTTTATAAAGATTACTGCATTATATTTTTTTTGTTACGTTCTGGATTCAGACTGGGTGAAAATTATCAAAAAACGATGAAACTGCTGAGATGAAAACGCTAATTGGAAATAAATATTTGTATAAGCCACATCTGGTCTGGAATACCAGTCCAGAAAGTAAATTCACAGGTCAATGCTTAACTATGAGGCAAAAAAGCGAGATAAACATACTCCCTCCCAGGGGTTAAAACATTTTACCAAATGATGGGGGGAATTATGTCAATTTGCCGCCATCTGCCAGTAAAGTGAAAATATGTTCAAGAAAAATAATAAGAACGGTTAAAAGTATTTACTTTTCTGAACATGCAATGTGGCAGATTCCCTTATTACAAATTATATTCTTCGCTTTTCCGGCAATTCCACATCCAACCAGTTTAACGATTACTGAGACATTTGTCTCCTTTCGATATTGATCAAATGGATAAAGAGAACTCAAAGTTTCAAATTACTGGAACAGTCGAAGATGTACTCACGACAAAACAACAAAAAAACAGTGCTTGTTAAAGATTGTCAAACCCGTCCGCGCTATTTGCGCTCATCACCAATGTTATCATCGTGCACATTTGCCTTGTTGGATTTACCGTTTTATCAATTACATTAAGGAGCGAAAAATCGACATACTCTAAGGATTTTTCAAAATGTCAAAGGCATGATGTGTCGAATTATAATTTTAAACAAATTCTCAATACCAGAGATTAACCGGTACAATCGACGGAATTGAAAGCACCACGGAATCTTCGGAAAACACCGTACTAGCTGGCAAGCAGCCGCGTGTCGTGCAGGTAAAAATGTACATTCTCCGGGGAAGAAAAAAGATGATTGGGCGTTACTGGTAACATGTTCAGCTTTTTCCACCTAGAGACAGTTTCATTCAGAAATCTTTGATTTTTCGGTTGAAATCTACGGATGCAGTATTCATCGAATTTCCCAAACCGCTACGAAACCGTGGCTGGATCTTAGTAACGCATATTAAACGTTCTTAGAGAACTCTATTCATGAGTAGTACCAATCAAATGTCATATTTATGATTGAATGCAAAGTCAGATTTTTTAGTAAATGCCGATCCATCATCATATCAAATGTATACGACCAACCTCGTGATACAACAAATGATGTTTACGCATTTGTAGAAATATTCATTCCAGATATGATAGCACATACCGGAACGTAACTCCTCATGTCACTGGTGATCTGAATTACTCGGATGCCAGTGTTTTTCAGCCGCTCAAAACCTACTACCATCGCTTGCTTTCGTGTCTCGGGAGAGCAGAGCTGTATGCTACGGAGCGCGTCCCCAGGTCGCGGATAGGGGAACGGCCGTCATCTCACGGCTAACCGTGATTAAGGTGGGCTTTGGCCCTCCGAATAAGCGATCGCGGACGATCAGCGGCAGCGCTCGAGGATGTGGTGGGTTTACTTCTTGGTAAGAGTACTCCACACAAAACACCACACGTATCTGTGGATAGCGCTGTTACGTGGCGAGTGTGGCCCGCCAATAAATATGGCCATCGCCCTTTGTAGAAATCTAGTGTTCGGCAAGGTATCAGAAGAAGCGAATGAACTAAATACTGGCCACCGGCTCATTTGGAATATCGCTGCTGCCTTGCAGTCCGCGCTTGGTTGCGCAAAGGCTAGAGTGCACCCTCGAACAAGGTATACTTTGGACCGGGCGACCGAGTAGTACAACAGCCCACAACGCCAGCAAGGATGAACTCTTCGACTTCTATGTGCATCCAGTCTACAGTTTCTGCAACTAGGGACCAACACTCTACACCGTACACACATTCATGTCCCCCCAGCCCTCCCCCATCCCATATCCACCGCCTTTCTCGGGATCTTCAGACGATCGTGCAAACATTAGTGCCTCAGATGGAAACTCTACCGCTGTTCCCTCATTTCCTAACTCGACTACCCTCCAAATCTCACCGAATCCTCCACCAGCTGAAGCCCTTCTTTGTCGTCGATGCCCATTCAAACTAGCCATATTTAATGTGTGCACTCTGGTGCGTATAGGACAACAGGCCGGTTTAGTTCGTACGCTCGAGACCCTAGCCATCGATGTGTGTTGTATCCAAGAGACTCGTATTCAAGACTCCAGCTCCATTATTCGATTGACGTCCCCATCAAACCCATCAGAGAAGATTCACTTACGCCTCCCTAAGGACCCTTAGGCTGCGGCTTCCGGTCTTGCTGGTGTTGGTGTGGCTCTCAGTGAGAGAGCTGAAGCCGCTCTCCTGGGCTGGTTCCCAGTCGACAGTAGGTTGTGCGCAGTGAGACTTCGAGGTTCAGGCAAAGTAAACAGCCGTCGCCCCGATAGATGAAACCTGTGCCGTGTCGGCGTACGCCCCAACGGACTGCAGCCCAGATGCAATCAAAGATGAATTTTATCATAACCTACACGACCTCTTGCGTAAAGCGAATCAGGCTGATATCGTGATTTTAGTAGGAGATATGAATGCTAGAGTAGGTCGGCTGGCTTCGAGTGAGGCGCATCTGGGTGGTCATTTCGGACTAGATTCCTTTCGCTCGGGAAACGGTTGNGCCGGTACGCCACTTGGCGTCCGCCCTCCTCGAGTCAGAGACGGATGTAGATCGAACACATCACTATAAGCTACTAATGGCGGGGTTGTACACAAGACTGCCGACCGTACTGGAACACTCCCCTCGAATCCGACCGCGCGTTAGTTTGCGCCAAGCTGTCCATGTGTTTCGGTGGGCGTTCCAAACG
>UZAN01050137.1:7190-20927 GCA_900618425.1 Echinostoma caproni
TCTAGTTCAGATGAACTTTCACTCAATGTATGTGCCGACACTGTTTTAGCCCCAATGTCTCCAATATTCAGTGTCTGTCTAATAAGTGAAAAACTTCCTCATATTTGGAGACTGGCTAAGCTAACTTTCGTTTCAAAAAAGGAACCTGGGAAGTATCGTCCCATCACCTGCACATCAGTCATGCTCAAATTATTTGAGAGATGTTCGATACCGCTGGGTGTCACTAAGTCTGCCGAAGGCGACATATATCGAATTGCATATCGTTCTTCGCGCTCAACACTTGATGCCGTTCCATACTTTGTTTACTCAATAATTTGAGCACTAGATATGGAACGTAATGCCTTCCGAAATTTGTTCTTAGACTACGAAAACGCTTTCGGCAGTCTTGATCGATCGGTATTGCTCAACTTTATTCCTGAACGTATTGTTAATACAAATGTCAGCAGATTGATCCGCGATTGTTTCACAAATACAAAGCAGCTTAAGTGATTCACAGCACAAAATCCGCCACTCTGGTGTTCCGCAAGGTACAATATTTTCCCTATTTTTCATTGCAATTTATACCAAACAATTTCCCGAGTTTCCTGCATTCGGCGGCTGTAAATACGCAGATGACGTTGTTTTGGGTTTCAAAGCATCCACCTCTGAGGAGGAGTCAGCATTTTGAAGCACACTAAACGACTTTGTTACTTGGTCCTTGCCCCGTTCCCTCTCATTGAATGTCTCTAAATGTCTGAATGTTGTGTTTTCCTTCTTGACCGATGTACGATATTCAGCCCTCACGGATAGATTCCCCACCCTGTCTGCCAATCATGAGCCCGCACCGAAAGCAATAATAGTAAAATACCTTGGCGTCACTTTATCGCACAAATTATCATGGTCACTGCATGTTCAAAACCACTCTGTAAAGTTAGAAAGCTTTAATATTCCTCACTCTAATTGAGCACACTTCCTGTCCCTCATAAGCTGATTGTTAGGTTTGTGAATGCATGCGTGCTACTCCACTGGTTGCATTGCTCCCCAGTGATTTTTCCCGGTATGTTGCAGAAAGAATTTTATTTACTGGTGAGATCTCCGAAACACATTTCTAAATGTAGTGGCATCGTCAGGGATAAACTCAGACATCTCAGACATCTAAAAGCATCGCAAATTTCACTGTCGAAATACTCTCAGACGCTCATCACCCATTAAACGACGAATTTTCAAAGCTGTATCTACATGATCCACACGAACAAGGATTTAAATTCTTTTTTGAACATACCTCTTCTTATCGAAATTCTGTATTGCCATATATAGCACATCTATTTATTGACATGGAGCAAATTTCCGCAGACTTGCTCAATTGCTTGTTTTATTGATAAACACAATCTACTGCTTCACGTTTCATTATATATGGTTTTGCAAATTTTTAATCCACAAATATGATGTAAATGCCGAAAATTCACGCATCCGGGTGCATAAAGCTACTACCGACTTGGCTTAACTTGAGGACTTTGTCCACGTGGTACTCAATTTCGATATCTTCCCGGTTGCATATAAAAATATGTATTTCAAATGTTGGGAATAAAGGCTAAAACGTATTATTTTGGACTTTGTGTGGCTGGAACATGTGATTTGCAATGGTTAAATAAGTCTTGTAGGATTCTCAGAGCTCTGACCAAACTGTGCCTGATCTATTGATGACACAGGTAAAGAGCGGCGCGCGCACGTATGCACGCACGCACCAACGCTAGCGCGAACTGGCTCAACACCCCCCCCCCCCCCCCCNATACACGTGACTGCTGGGTTGGGAAATGTCATTCGATTGACCAACAACACATAAAATGATCATAGACAAATCTGGATCGGGCAACTACTTGCTGTCACGTGATAACCTGTTTCCAGGTGTGAATCAAATATTGCCAAAAGTTCCCGAAAAATGCTATGGGCAACGAATTTATTTGAAAAGTAAATAACAAAATGATTTTATGAGACTAACCTTAGACTTTTTCGTTCTCGGGTAAGAGTGCTTTTGGGACGTATTACATTCTTCGTTTGTCCATTTCAATTTGCTTGATCAGAGTTGATATTTATGTCTAGATTGTGAAAAGTTCACTAGCCTCTTTGGTATTCGAATCTACCCATGGACGTGGCCTACACCCTTGTACATCGCTCGCTCACACATGTTTGAGGCCATGCTACGTACCAAACAAATTACAGTACAATAATCTTTGCAAAAAAACAAAACCTTTCATGATTTTCTTATGGGCCAAATATTACCGGGTTACCCAGGCCAGAGTAGATGAATTGTTTTGAGGAATCTACAACCGGAGCCTTCGGCTAGCAAAATCCTGACCCACAAGGCACCATATGGTGTGTGAAAACCTTATTTGTTTGTTTGCAAGGGGCTAGTTCATCGGATAATACGCCCTTTGGAGGGGATCGAACGTTCAAGGTGCTGAATACACCTCGTTACCCAATCGAGCCGTTGACCATTACCAAAAACAGGGAGGTGTGTTTTTAGTTCGTACACCTCTTTTTGGTTGATGTAAAATCAGGGTTTTTTGGCCAACTCCCCCAAGTGAACTACCAGTGGTACACCAACCCCTGTTTCAGCCCCGCAAGTCGGTTATTCATTCTCTCACCTCGATGTGTCTGCTTATGTATTTGCGAGTAGATATATAGAAATAAAGCTGATCGAATAGGTTGAGACAAATACTAGTGGGTGTGACGAAAACCCCTATCCGAATTTTGTCACGCTACTGATTTCAGGATTTTTGCATCAACTGAATAAATTTGATTTGTTTGGAGATGTGTTAAATCCGAACGGCTATCTAGACCAACGTTGAGTGACTCCAAACAGTAGCGAATAATAATGCAGTACTGCTAATATAATAACAATACTTCTCGATTTTTCATCAAGAAGCGTGCAGATTGCGCACGACCAAATCAGAAAGGGTACGGAACAATGCGTACAGATAAAACATAATGAACGGTTACAGAAAGCTCTAATGAATATAGTAATTGAGTTTCCTGCAGAGGAGTTGGTTGGAAGGAACGGTTGTTTGAGCGCTTCACTTGACACTGTTGAGTAACAAACGTTCGAATTGAAGGTTATTGTACATAGGCGAGTCATGCATTTCCGTGAAAAGATTAGTATGTGCAGAAAGGCGAAAAGATGATTGCGGTGTACAGATATTAAACTTCTCACATGTTTTACCGCAAATAATCTAAAAATGCCGCTTGATAAGGGATATCAGTGCTTCTATAGCACAGTTGAAAGAAGCTGCTCTTTGTGAAGAAAAGTGGATGAAGTTTCACAATTGTTCGGTCATAAGTGAAAAACGAATAGAGACAAGATATTTTATTGGATTCTTTCAATTTATACTCAGGTTTCTAAGATGCAGAAAGTGATAAAACGAGTTTTATTTTGAATGCAAAATAAGCGTTCATGTACGTTAGTTATGTGCCCATGTGAGAGGGAGGCTTCTACCACTTGTAAAAGGTCGCTAAACATTTTGATGGATAACAGTATCAATAACAAAGAGAGACATCCATTTTGACAGCCACGAATTCATGCATTCATCGTGTTAACACGATGCGACTCTGGGGTGACAGCGGACCAATCCGAATAAGATTACCTCGTCCTGTACAGGGTGAGTCAAACCATTCCAGGGGCAAGGGCGACGGTCACGAGAAGAGGGGAGAGGGGGGGGGGCGGATGCTAAAAGAGTTTTGGTGGGCGAGCAAACAGTTAGAGTCATTCGTGGTGAACGAAAAGTACACGTCAGGTGATCGATTCACATAATCGGGTCAAGAAAATGAAAGAGAGAGAGGTAACTAAATAAAGCATTTGTGGGTGGAAACGTCTGGAGAGGGTGGCAAACGGAATCAATAATATTGTGTTTCTGTTAGTGTTGACGCATTCTGCGAGCTAGACGGGTTATGTGCAGACGTTAGGAGTTTATGTTTCTCCTTTNATTGGGTGCATGTATACGCAGGTAATGATCTGAACCACAGGCTGATACAGCTGATCAGTCCGTTAGAGAGTCTTTTGTAGTTAGTCCATTTCTGGCGACCCTGACAGGACGCACTACTGCACAATACCGGGTTCCGGAACACTGAGGACTGTGTTTTTTCGTGGGGAGGGATAGGAGCTTATTTTCGTACCCAATATCTTTCGGGAACTATGTCGCTTCTTTTGAACAATACATCAAATAAATATGTACCCAGCAACCATTACTGACAGTCAGAGCCAGAAAAAGACAAAGTACAATGAAAATACGTTCATGTGCTTTATTGAATACAAATATGCAATTAGACTGAAAGAAGTGGGCGAGCGTCAGCTAATCAGGCACTGCCCAGGGTAAAAAGTGAAGATGCTATGGGTAATCAACACTCTTTGATAGCGCCAACCAGGAAGTGAAGTCATATAGTTTCAGAACAAACAACGCAGTGCCGGTATTTATTGATCAATAAAAATCAACCATGTTCAAACAGGACTAATCTATCGGGACCACATGAACTGCGATTGGTCAAAATTCCCCCAGTCAATGATATTTCACTACACATGTTATTCAATCGCCCGGGTTTCGTTCAGTAAACTCACAAATACTCCCGTCGCCTTTTTCCTACTTGTCAGCAGCTGATTATCGGGACTATGCGGATTGTTTCTGCCATCCCTGGTCCACGTATACTCGGAGTAATACGGTGTCTATTTGGGAAAAGAGGTTCATTCCCAACCTCCAGATGGTGCTTCTGTTCTATCTAGACACTTGATGAACATTCTCCGGCAGCAGACACGTCTTCTGTTTTGACAATACTACAGTAATTGAATTCTGAATTTGAACCCTATGAGTTAATATGAAATAAAGCGCAATCAATGCTAGCTATTAGATACAACGCAAATTACTCGGCAACATCAACGAATGTTGTTTTGTTCACTTGCTGTACCACAGCTTCAACCAGATTCGCATGTCAGCCTAATAACACTTATTGAATCAGGGGGGCATGTGCCTTGTGTATAAACAGTCCGAAGCCGATCTAGATCGAAATGAAATCTGACCGGTTGAGAAATATATGATCGTGCCCAGGCCCAGTGATGCCCCGATTCTAACATCCTTATCATAAAACCCGTCGATATCAAGGGATGGGATGATAACCCTAATGATACACTGTATCACAACCGCAGACAGTAAAAGGAACCCTTGGTCTCATCCCCGGGGATGAGTGAACCCGATTGAGGCGATGGGTTTTGCACAGAACTTCAATTTTTCTTTCTGATCGGTCAGTTTCTAGAATGCACTAGAAAATTCGAGGGCGGAGACAATCGTTCCGGATACGAAGTGTACACGACAGGTACGAGGTGCAGAGGACCAGAAAAAGAACTGTAATCTACTATTGTGAACCTATCTTTCAGTGATTACAACTCACAAAGAGCCAAATATCAATACAGGCGAGCTCAGCTCACAAGTCATACGACTTTCGCTATACTCGGACTTTGAGGATGAAACTCAGACGATGTCACTGGATGTGGGTGATGGTTTTCTACTACCACAAATTCGGTTTAAAGCAGTTTCAGAAGCAACATTGTGTTGATCTTCTGCGAGCTGCCTTTGTTGATAACGCCCCTTTGTGAAGCACCGCGTTCTCGTATGTCAAGCGCATGATGCGTGGAAACCGATACAAGTTATCAGCAGCTGTAGTGGTGGCCTTCTTTGAATTACTCCAANCTTCAGCATGGTCGAGCTTTTATACCAAATGGTTTGAGCAAATCGAACATGAAAGCTGGTGGGGAATACTTTGAGAACATGGAATGCGTATTGTTATCTAAGAAATTAAAACTTTTTGTGCTCCCGGAAACCTTTCAAAAAATAATCTCATTCCACATCACATTTGAGGTGGCTACTTATTCGTGTGGAATTGTTATTTATTTAATGAAAAAATCAAATTCAATGGCTTACTGGCATCATCCCCACCCCAGGATACATTGTTTGGCTTAAGTGCATGCCACGCCGGGACTATCAATGCTCTCCCGCAAACGGTTGCTAAACCGACACCAGCGATCCGGAAGCTTTCTTGGTTGTCAACTTGAGCCGGGGCATAGGAAAACCCAATTCAACAAAAGCTGCAATATAAACCGATAGAAAACTTACCTGATCGTGGGTCATTATGTTGCAGCTCATTTTTTGTTGTTGTTTGTTCTCCCTGTATCCAATTTGGGAAGCCGTAAGAGGCAAACTAAGCCCGAATCAGATAGCCCCCCTTCTCCCCTATTGACGCCTCGGTTTGGGGCAGTTTCCCATCGTGACAACTACACGCTATGTATTCAACGGATAAATAAAAAACGATGTTCCATCTTATCAGACCAGCTGTTTGACGTCACAAGCAGGGGCTTATGAACAGGAACCAGCTGTACAATAACAACTGGTGCGTATTTGGCAATCGTTCGAATGAACCGATGGCCGACGGGGTTTGGGGGGGTAGGAAGTGTTTGGCGCTGTGGTGGATACACCAGCTGTCTAATATTCACCACAAAGATTACTCATCCTGTACAATCCGACAGTACAGCCACAGCCGCATTTAAAAGTGCTTCCCCCATGGTTCCGCTCACCATCCTCACTCTATCCTTCCCCGACTTTAGTTGGATTCATCTGTGCGGTAGTTTATTTATAGAGAAAGAGGAAGACTTCATACAGCGGTATGTACCAATCAAATACAATTCTTATAAGCATTCCCACAGTTCGAACTACCGGATCTTTGGGATTTTACAGTAATCATTGAATATGATTTATGAGTTGGTTTTATGCATCATATCTGTTTCTCCGTAGCATGCCTAATCCACTCCGCTGCTTTCCAGTAGATTAATGGCTTTGTAAATGTTTGTTCAAGTCATCCCACATCTTTCTGTCAAACCGTTAACTGGGCACTGCTCCGCCAGACTACGCCCCCACCCCCGTCGACGAATTGCGCCCCGCCCCATCCCTGTCCAACAATTTTTGGTTTGTCTGCCAGATTTGTTCGTCGCGGTTCATATAAAGTTCGAGAGCGGGTTTCGTTCCGACCAAACACGGGGGGTGCCCAAATGGGGCAGGTGAATGTTTGCACTCCATCAGTGACACCCGCACACACGGAAAGACAGAGATGTAAGTGAAATCCTTGTTTAATGGCATTTAACCTCCGTGCCATTACAAGGAAAAGGGGTGGAGTGGGGGGTGGGGGGTGGTGGTGAGATGTTTTCAGCGTTTTATCTATGACAGACACTCAAAACAGCTCCGACATCAAATACCACTACTACTACTGCCACGACTTGACCAAAACCGCATCAACCATCAACACAGTGATATCGTCCACTTGTAGTGCAGCAGAGATCTACTGTAGTTGCTATCTCCAAGGGGTCAGCCTGTTGATCTGTTTATACATTTCCATTATGTTTAAACACAGACAACGTGAACAGACATTAACGGGAACCATAGGTGTGCTATTTTCTGGCTAATTTTATTTCATTCAAATAAACCGCGAAGTGTATCAGTTACTGACCTCAAGCAATCGATGTGCAGGTGGTTCAGGAAGGCTGAGAATTATGATGTTGTGGTTCAGAAAATGTAAAATGTGAGACTAAGTGGGAGAGGGTAGGGCGGCAGGTGGTGAAGTGGTGACTGCACACAACTGCAAAGCCATAAATGTGAATTGCAACGACCGCCGTTCTCAAGTCATTACGTGAAGTGATCACTGGCCAAGGATACACACAAGAATTTGATGTGCCTGATGAGCCAACGCAGCTGCACCCCCTTCCACCCGGACTAGTGTGCCCGCAAAACGTGAATGACATCCGTGTGAATATTGCCTAATACATTAATGGTTTGTAACTTTAAATTGACCAGCCCTGTGAAGCGTAAAGCTTAGCCTGATTTGTTATATAATTTCCTTACCTTCGATATGATGTTGATAGCGTTTGATGAATGAAACAGGACAGTTTTGATCCAGGTAATCACCCCCCTGCCTATCGAAGGCTTGTCGGGTCCACGCGACTGAATATCTTTTATAGTAAATGAGGAAACTACACAATGTTCAAATAAGATTCACACCGTCAAGCAATTTCATTTTCTATCGACATGGAAGAGACAAACCCAATTGTAGGGTTGTGGTCGGTTCGTTTGTCTGAACGAACTTGCTAAGAAAGTGCCTCTTGGTGAACACTTTACGCACCTCACAAAATCCAGTGAAATGTATAAGCATTCCATGCCCGAATTCAAGCAGTGTAATAATAGCCTCTGTTTCTTCTAAACTACTGCCCGAGAGGTGGAACACCTTGACATGTTCATCACATTTGTTCCTCCCAACGCATATTGTTCCGAGCCTCATTCATGGGATTGAATATGATTTTGCCCCACATCAGATGCAAGATATCTGTAGGGATATCCACTAATGTCTTTCCTTCCATGAGTCGAGTACCATTCAAATGTACGAATTCTCAATTTTGACGACGGTTACTGGTGTGTCAGTTGTAATGCAAAAAGGCTCAATAAAAAATAATTATAATGCATTGATAATAATGACTTATAGACCTGATACACCGATTACACTTTGATTTTAGCCACTGTAAGCAGAGGCTTTTTCATGAAGTCTAACGAGTTGACTACCCAATGGTACTTGCCAGTTTCCTCTAATAATAACCCAGCCTAACCACGGTCCAGGTAGCTAACTTATCCCTGTTTCTGATTCAAGGAACAGTTTTCGATTACATTCAACTCCCAACTGCTGTATTTACTTCCTTCCAAATCCTTAAGTGGAATGGATGTTTCGCTCTTTCGATAAGTAAAACGAAATTCGCTGATAAACTCAGTTAGTCGACCAACTTTCTCCGGCTGCTGAATTACTGGTTGAGCACCTGTGAGATAAAGCCATTGCCAAGTGAACAGGTAATGTGATTTGAGTTTGTTGAGGAAATCAATATGCGCTCCGCTCTGTTGAGCGTCCAGTAACGGCTTCAAATCATCCGGTTTGAGTGTGGTGACATTATAAAACGCATATTCAACATTTAGCGCAGTTCAATGTCAACTTTCAAACGTTGAATTACATTTTTTCCGGATAGTGCCAAAGTATTTCGTGGCCAAATAATTTTTTAATTAATTTAGTCTAGGAAAGTTTCATTATTTAGCTTATTTATTGTGCACTGAATGAAAAGAAATAAGCAATCTAGCGTACGTGTGTTCAATTTAAGAAACACTCTCACGAAGCACGGAACATTCAAGTGGCGGAATGAATTTATATTCTCCTTAGCATAAAATAATTTCCGAACTTGAGATATAACTTTCGAACTACTACAAATTTTGTCCTGATAGTCAACATCACGCAAATTCAAACGATGATAGAAGAGAACTAAGGACATTACAGTAGGAGATACAGAATATACGGTTTAGTGTGAAAATACATTCAAGGCATTTTTGAGGATTAAGATTAAGACCAGATGAACTGTTATATGAAACGAGGTGGGATTTTTTTGTGTTATATCAATCAGTTCTGATTGTTTGGATACGAAACAGAAATGGCGATATCAGCATACTTATAATGTCAAACAGGGGGAGTAATGGTAAGTCAATGATATAAGTCGAAAAATGACAGGATGATAGAACAACACCTTGAAGTACACCCGAGCTGTTGAGGAACGTGGTTGACTGTCTTCTTCCCAATTTAACATCCCGATATATTTGCGAAAGGTAATCAGCAAGCCATTCAAGAAAAGATGTGGGATAGCGAAACCATTGGAGCTTGTTAACTAAGAGAGAACGGAGCACCGAGTCAAAAGCGAAAAAATAGTCAAGAAATGCACAGTACACATATTTGTCTTTCTCGTTAAGTGGCTGACGGATCAAATGAGCTATAGAGGAAACGGTATCTAATGTAGAGCGGTTAGGTTTGTATGCAAACTGATAAATATCATCGGGGGTGGTAAGGGATAACTGAAGGCGATTCTAAACTGATCTGAACCGACAGGGCTGAATATCGATTGCACCACAAAAGCATTACGGGTATCAGCAAACCAAATGCCGGGTCAAGATTGAAAACGGTCCATGGCATTTGTCGGGATATATCCCTAGTTGAACAAGTAGCCGGAACGCTGTGTTGTAGTGGCGATCGTGTGGAGCAACAACTGTATGGCAGCTTGGCAATTGACATCAACGGCAAAGAAAGTTGTTGGTAAGGCATCAACAATTGATGAAGCAAGATCTATGAACAGCATGACAACCGAAAGTATTCAACTTCCATCGACACGGCCAAAACCTCTGGTCTAACCACCAGTGTTCAAACATGCACCCGAGCCACATCACGATAATCCTGGCCCCGTGATACCTACCCATCAACCAATGTCTGTCTTGCAGGGTTTACCATTCCACAGTCAAGGTGTTGCTCCCGCAAGGCTAAGTGCCATGAATGCGGAAAGTACACAGAAAGTACAAAGGTTAGCACTTTTACTGATCCACAACAATCGATTTGTCTCAAAGCCCCAGGTCGTCGAACCTCTGTGCAAATTCGTGTCCTTGGTGGTCATAACTCCGACTGATATGGTAATGGTGGTATCAGAGACATATTACATCGTTCCTTTTTAGCTATCGGGTTTATGAAACAGTCAGTTCGTTCTCGGTTGATCGCTTTGCTGCATCCTCAACAATTACCGGCGGTTCATACTAAGAGACCGCGACTGATCGCACACGAGGTAATATAGTGCCCCCTACGTCAGTCAACACGGTCCTAAAGTCACTTCATGAAGAACTCAGACATGTGGGCCAGAACAAATTAACCGAGGCTGCCAAACAACGCCTCTGATGGACACGCATGAGGCGTGATGGGACCCTTTTCTGCGATTCATGCACAGAGTGCGGCCAGATCAAGAATCCCAAGGTGAAACCTCGTACGCCGCTCTAACCAATGAAAGCTGGCTTTCCAAATGAGAGCGTGGGGATCGACTTTATTGGTTCTCTATCCATCACTCGAAACAGAAATCGCTACGTTCTGTTCATGGTGGACTACTTCACCAAGTGGTGTGAGGCAGTACCGCTGGTGAAGCCTGACGCATGGACCGTGGCGAAAGCAGTGTTCACCGAATGGTTTGCTCGCTGTGTTGGCCCATATCAGCTGCACTCAGACCAAGGCGCAGCATTTGAAAGGGTCCTGTTTCGCGAAATGTGTCATATCTTGAACACTCGCAAAAGGCAAACTACCCCGTACCATCCAGAGGGTAACGGTTTAGCGGAGAGAACAAACCATACACGGAAAGGACTGTTGGAGGTCTTCATTAATATCGAAACAGTTGATCAATGGGACACGGCGCTACTTAGGTGCTTGTTGGCGTACACAGCCACAATTCAGACAGCAACAGGACAGACGCCACATTGCATGATCACCGGTCGGAAAATGCGGTTGCCATCAGACGCTTCACTACCGGCTTAAAACCCCGAACCGCTGTACGAAGTCCAGCATCTAGCGAGGACACGGATTGGCCAGACTGCACCTACAAGCGGCCCAACGATACCAAAAGGCATACTTCGATCGCCGTGCCACCCAAGCAGAATATTAATCAGGCGAGTAAGTGTGGTTGTCATAGCCCGCAGCCCCAGGTGGTGTAAAGGTTGAATTTCATCGGCAACGGAAAGGACCTTTTGTGATCCATGAAGTCCTCTCTGACACAGCCGTTCGAGTAACCCTGCCCAGCAGCCCCCAGTGGTCCACTATTGTCCACACCAATCGACTGATACCTGCCACCTACATCACCGACAGCGCTGAGGACAGCGCTATTCTACTAGGGGGCGTATGCAAGGCATCTCAAAGAGTCAAAATACCCAACCTAACCACATGTCCCTTTTCCCTCTTACCTTGCATATCCGAGAGACCCCGTCCCGCAGGACAACACAAATAATGCCATCCAAGAATAGAAGAGAGACACGCGAATATTGATTGTTTTGAGCCATCCGCCCTCCGATTGTGACTGTCCTTTTCCTGTGTGACCCCTGGACATTCCTCTAGCGTTTTGTCGGCCCTTTGGTCCCCGTGTGTGATCTCCGTGTTTTCGCATTATCGTAATATAATCGTCAGCTTGTGTTGTCACTGCGTTCTTCCTTGGAATAATTCCGATTGACTGTGAATCCTGTGTGGTACCGGTGATTGCCTTTGTGAAATAGACACGTGTCGAAGTTATTGTGATTGTCCTTACCCTGCATAACCGAATTCCGTTGCAGGGCCCATGTGGAAGTATCTAGGATCGTGTTTCATACTAACGAACTATCTGATTACGATATACCACATTTATAGTTACACAAGAACATCAAGCGACTCTTGCCGGAACGGTGTGGCGGAGCATTCAGTGAGAACGTTGGAAATTTCTGTCGCAAGCCAAAAGACTGTATGTTTGAGAAACACAGTTGAAATATTTCCTGTGGCACGTACATAAATGCGTTGCCCGCCAACAACAAGAAAGCCCGGTTATACTACCCAAAGATTGAAGGTTAGCATCCTCAGTGTTTTGCGTTGACTCGATGATAGATTGCGGTGGACTGTCGACGCCGAATCGTCCAAATCTATTCCCAGGAAACTGCGAGAACGAACAAGGATTCCACTGATCCAGCGTTATCGCATACGGGCATCCGAAAACAGCATGCCAATGCTGCTGAAACACCTTTCGCTAAAAAATAATCCACTGGTCTAATGAAAACCAGAGGGTACTAATTCTAAATCAGGGAATTTGAATTTGAGTTCTTATTAACACTAAAACTGAACTCTAACAAACAATTTTAGATGAAAGTCTTTTTCAGTATCAAATTATGAACCATTGGTTTCTTCTTTAAAAAGAGATTATTCCACAGACGCCCAACGCGTAAAATCTACAATCGAATGGTATTTACCCTCTGGTGGATGCGTTATTATCAGCTGGTTCAATGGGGGTTTGCATTCAAAATCGATCAAAGTTGATTTGGTAATTATACAATTGCGGTTGATCATCGCATGCTGTTAAACAAACCTCGTATATTTTCCCACATGAGACCGTACATTTCTGTTTCGACATGTGATTACTCGTCTTTTAGCAGAACAATACACATTTCAGTAAATATACCTGGAATGATCATTTGAAAGACTTAATCACAACCAATGGTTGTAACATTAAGTAGCATTTAGGAGGCAGCTGTGCTAAGTTTACACTGGCGAGAATGTTAAGGTTTTGTTATGAGAATAGGCCGCCTACAAAGAACTGAATAGAGGAATAACTATCTTGCGGTTGAAATCAGACAGTTAGCTTTTGGAGTAGCAGAGATCATCCATGCGTCATCTGAAGAACTCAAATTACTTGACTGGAGTTTCACACACACACACACACACACACACACACACACACACACACATACACACACAAGCTTACCAGTTCGCTATTTGAAAGACTTAATCACAACCAATGGTTGTAACATTAAGTAGCATTTAGGAGGCAGCTGTGCTAAGTTTACACTGGCGAGAATGTTAAGGTTTTGTTATGAGAATAGGCCGCCTACAAAGAACTGAATAGAGGAATAACTATCTTGCGGTTGAAATCAGACAGTTAGCTTTTGGAGTAGCAGAGATCATCCATGCGTCATCTGAAGAACTCAAATTACTTGACTGGAGTTTCACACACACACACACACACACACACACACACACACACACACATACACACACAAGCTTACCAGTTCGCTATCGTTCAGTTTGAAGTTTTACAACCAAGCAGCGCTG
>UZAN01050138.1:380-20926 GCA_900618425.1 Echinostoma caproni
ACTAGCTTGGCTGCTTTTTCCATAAGGGAAGAAATGACACACCGTTGATGAGACCCAGCCAAATGATATGTACTGATAGTTGCTTTCTCAAATTGTTATTTTACGCATGGTTCGTGAGGAAACTCCTCGCGAAAACGAATTGAAATTCCGAATGCCAACTTCTACCCAAACCTTCTGCTAGAAGAATGAACTAATGCAGGGATACACTTTACAAGGACNTACAAGGACCAAACTCCACTGTTTAAATCATGTTGAACTTTGATCAGTAATCACTGGTAATCATTGGTTGCGACGGGAGTTAGATAGTCCGGGGAAAGATTCGATTGTTTGCTGATCCACTGAAAACTTAATCGAGTGAAAGAAAACATTAAGGAGTCAAATTATTGGTTTTGTAAACGAATGCTTCAATAGCCAAATGAAGATCCTCGTCCTGTAAATGAAAGGTATAATGGGTGGAAGATTATCATAAAGTATGCATGTTTTAAAGTAGACGTATAAAAATGCCGGACAGTGAAGTAACTCCGGTGCGTGAGGCTACAATCGAATATTGAAGTTTAAAGCATACAATAGTAATTAATCAGTACAAGTTATGCCAAAGCAGATTTCACTCCATCTGTCGTTACACAATACGCCAGAAAATAAGTGTTTATATTTTTGGTTATTAGATCAGTTACAAACAAATACGAGAGGTCCGAACGATGAGATGCAGTAAAATCTACCTTTGCATACATAGTACAATTTTTCTCCTGGTGTGCCCCCTCTTTTAATTTATCTGGGGAAGTAAATGTTCCCGCATTCAAACAGTAGTTAAAATTGTGGCGTGATTCCCACTGTAAACGTTATTTCAAGTGTGTAATAATATCGCCCCAATTGTCTTTTTTACAGACATTCAAGCCTTCCAGACACGTGCGTTCCGTGTTATTACAGGATCGCGAAGTCAGAGGCCTTTCGGAACTTCGCTGAGGCCATATAAAGCCTTACTGATGCTTTCAAATGCTTTCTCTGATGCCAATCACGTCGACATATGGACCGTGGTACCTGCCACATACGCGACCCAAAATGCACACCCATTCACTTTTCATCCCGAAATTTCAGCATCACTTCACCCTAGCCGGTTACTTCATCCATTCTTTGGTTGACAATATCGGAATAACAAAATCCATTCTTTTTTGCTTGATTTCGGACTCAAGCTCATTTCGAGAGCACATTATTCTGGACCGACCCCTTATATATGCACCGTTCAATTACAAAATACAGTAATGTTTGCTGTGATGATTTCTGTTAGGTATACAATAACAGCTGAATAAAAACAGGCTATATATATGCCATATCGGTTCCCATCAAATTATCCTTCTGATTTTGTCTAAACGTTTGTAAATCTCAAACGAGCCTGATCATAGTGATCAAAGTAGACTTGAGTGATAGGTGAGTATATCATGTGTTGACAACTGAGCTCAAGCAGAAAAAGGAGGATCCGATTCATCTTCATGATCACCTGACTGTTAGAAGCTCTAAAAATGTGAACGAGGGATACAGTCATTGGTATCAATGAGATATTGCTTCATGTGGTTTCACACGGTGAGATGGAATCTAGTTATTATTCTGTGTATCTTTGTTTGTTAAGATTATTGTTGGGCACAAATACCAACTGCTTTTGTTTACTTCAGACCGCAACGAAGTCTGGGGATGTGCTTAATGATTCAGGATGTATCAAGAATGTATAGGAATCAAACTGATGAGAGTAAACGCCTTCCGGTCTGCCGTATTTTTCGTTCTGAATGGCGTTCAGCGCTTACGGATACATATTCTAGGAGGGATACTATGCTCGCATACAATTTGTCATTTTTATTTGGGCATCGCATGCAATGTCCGCATCTTAAGTGTGAACATTTATTTTAACTTATTCTTCATCAGATTCGCTTTTTATTTGAGAATAGTTTAAGGCCTTCAGTGTCAAACTCCCGTTGACGGCTAACTTTGAAAATGAATAAATCCTTTGCCACTGGTGATCCAGAAATGAGTTCGTAGTAAGCAGTTAGTTCACCTGATAGTTCTAAAGATAAAAATAACAACCAGACCAACTTCTGATAACGCTCATCAACATCTGGAATTTATCGAAAGTATCTATAATACGCTATTTAGCAAAGAATCTGAAAATTCTGTTGTTGTCATATTAGCAAACAGGGAAGAATTTGAACACAACCCTCTATCGATATTATGCTCATATAAGATCGTAAATATAGCGAAAGCAATGGACAAATTGTTTGTAGCAAGGTACTGTTCTTACCATCTAACTCGGTAGTTTGCAAGGAATTTATAATTCGATTTACATTTTTGAGTAACAAAGTATAGAATGTTCGCGTACCATAGTTTGTATGCTGGAGATCGCGGAATAAATATGAATCGAGAAAATGTGGAACCCACATAGGTTGTTCAAACCGGAGGTGGTAATTTTTTCAGGTCAATGGAATATATGTATATATGTTTGTATTTCAATTATGTTGAGCAACCAGAGCTAGTCAATATTTTCCCTATGTGAATCGTATACAAATATCTCACAACCCAAGGGTAATGGCTGTTTGCATCTCTGTAAAATAATCGTCCATCGGGAGAACCTGCTGTCGGAAGATATGTTCCACTTTTACTTTCAGGTCATTTTCGATAATCCATTTGAGTCAATCAGTTAGATAGGGTTATATTTATATATGTTGTATATATACATATATGTTGTTGCTGGTCTCTTCAATGTTGACTATCATCCTCATCATAAAAAACACCAAGATCACATGATTATAATGAAACAACAGACCGAAAACATTTTTGGGCTGGCTTCTCCGTGATTTATCTCACCTCAGTTGTGCTTTCTACCAATAAACTGTATTGAAAGGAGATTTGCTTCATTCAAAGACCTCTCCTGATTATCATTGTTCAAATACGATGAATGCTTAAGGTAGTCCGTGGTTCCACATCATTCCCGAAGACACCCAAGTTCTCGTAATTGGTGATTTCAACTGTTCCAATCGCAATAAACCAACGACCTTCATTCCATTATTGGAACATCAGTTCAAACAGCTAGTTCACTTGCATTCACTGTACAACCACGTGAAGGAAGCTACCGGGTGGATTAGGTGTTGAAAAAGGAAGAACGAATGGCAGAATCCATCAATGTGACTTTCCCTCTAGGAGGCACTGACCACGTAGCACTTTCATTCAGATAAATTTGTTACGCTTCTATTCAAAGTTCTCCAAACAACAAACCGAGATTCATAGATTATACATGGTTGCGAAACGTGGTACTGACTAATCATTGCGTTGTCCCAGGTTAGGCCAACAATCCATTGGTCTCAAGCCAAACATTTATGAACTAAGACTAGAGTAATCACTAAATCTAGCATTCGGAAGTGACATATTCGAAGTCGCCCTTGGTAATGGATATCTCTGAGAGATCTAACCTAGTGAGATAATCAACAACTTCCAGACGACATTTATTGGAATCATTATCGAATTCTGAGGAATTATTGCACCAGATTGATTCATGAGAGAAACCGGATGTACCCAGGAGCCATTAGCACACGGATTCAACTCTAAACCGGTGCTGTTGCATAAGTGCTATACGCATATAGGAAATTAAATTTGGGAAGTAGGTAGTACGTCGTACTGGGAGATTTGCAGTCACTACAACAAAAACCGCTAAATACTACAAACTCAGTGTTCCATAGTTCAGCCACATGAAACGTTGAAAACCTACAGCTTCCTCCCACGTTGCATTATTTTCCTCATCCCTCGCTAACATTTACCACTGAGAACATCAAAGCAAAACTGATGATATCGCAAAGAAATTTAACCCCACGGAGCGGACACTAAGTCAAAAATCCCTTATATGATGGGTTAATCACATATCCGAAACACCAGCCACTCTATTCCAAAGGTTGTTCGACCAAACAACACTCCTTCAATTGGGAATAGAAATAGGTATTTCACCTGTATACATATAAGGCTGGTTGTCATCTTAAACCCGCTAACTACCGACCTGTAACCCTACTACCAGTGTTATCGCAAGTCATGGAGTTAATTGTGCAGATTTCCGGATGAAACATTGTAATGATTGTAGCAGTAGGAGTAGTAACAGTAGTACGCACTGAACTCGGAATAAGAACCACGCCATACGAATCACGGAATACGAATCGAGGACTAGCAATCACGGACTGGATCACGTAAGCACCGAACCGCAGTGCCACTAGCACGCAATATTCCACGAAACTGAGACACGAGGAAAAAGGCCACAGGAGTGGTAGTTCGTTTATTGCAAGAAATATCGGGGATAAAATAATGTTTAAAGTGGGCTCATTGGTTATCCGGGTTTCTACCATTCACGTTACAGTATTGCTTGCATCGTTCTGCTTCTGTCTGGTGCGATCTACCTATGGCATGTAGTCGGAAGCAGTGACACGTACGCGCGTTGTTGACGTCACCCATGAGGTTTGATTGATCGCATTTGTCCAAAAACTGTAAAGCGTCGCTCCAGACACGGATCGCCACAAACACCTAGAAATAAAACATAATTTCGCCAGCTCAACATGGGTTCAGATAAAAGCGATCCTGTTCCACCAACTAGCTTCGTGTTCGAGATGACGATGCGGTGGATGTGATTTATCTGGACTCCTCGAAAGCATTTGATCGGATAAATCACCATATACTGTTGCAGAAGCTTTACCAATATAGCATTTGAAGTTTTCATGCATGATTGAATGAGAGCATTTCTCCACAGCAAACCATATCAGTTCGTGTTTCTGATTCCTTTTCCGGTTCAATCAATGTTGAAAGCGGGTTTTCACAAAGTTCTGTAGTTGGTTTCGGACTTCCCCTTGCATTCATAAATGATCTACCGATAAGGATATTGTTTGCAGAAGACACGAAAATCTGGCATACGGTAACAGAACTCGCTGACTCATTAACACTTCAGGAAACACTTAATGTAGCTTATCGATGATCAACGGAATACGACACTGAATTCGATGTTTGTAATTGCGATATCCTTTCGCTACAACACAAAAGTGGATTCTCGCATATGATTGGAAATCACCACGGATCACATCCCTCAAGTGATAAAGATCTAGTTGCCATGGTACAAGATGACTTAAGCTGCTCAATCAATCGCGTCAGGGCTTTGTCCGCACCTGTGAAAAATTTCAGCTTGCTTAGGTGCGTCTTTGGTCGGTCTGAATCAACACCATTCTGTTAGGTTGCCCAGACCATAGCAGGTGAATTTTCTCAGAAATTTCACAACCGGAGACTTCGTCCAACCTGATTGCAAGGCAGATTTGAGGTGTGCGGAAATCGTAGTCCATCGGGGCCGGGGTCGAGTCCGTCGAATTCTACACTCTTTGGACGGTGTGAAACGTCCATGATGCCCAATGCACCTCGACGCCTGGTCGAGCCGTTGACCACTACTAAAAACTGGAAGGCGAGTGCGTGGTTAGTATTCCTTGTCTTAGTTGATTTGGAATCGGAGTTTTTAGCCAACTCCCCTGGGTGAACTTCCAGTAGTCCACCAACCCCGTAAAAGCCCCGGATATTAGCTTATCGTCTTCTTACTTTGATATGAAAACACCTGCACAACGAGACTTGATTTTGATGCACCAAATATTGCAGAACCCAACCCATCTTTTTCGTCCGCTGCTCATTTTCGCCCGACAACTACCTTTTGGGAAAATCGTCTCAGGTTAGTGATTCCAAATATTTGAATACATTGCCAGCATCAATCGTTTGCAGTCATCCTGTGTATCGTATGGAACGCTCTTTAATCTCAATTCGTTTGTGCACCAACTGTTGAAACTTTCAAGCCGAGATTTGGTGAAACCTTGGTATACCTCACATCCCTACACAACTAAAAGCACAAAGTAGTTAAAGCCTACGTTGTGAGGTATCTCCTACCTGAAGCTACATGTGATATGCATCATTATTTGCTGAAAAACGATTCAATTGCATAACTACCCTTTGGGTATAAGAGAATCATGTGCTTATAGGTAATTCCCACAATAAAGTTTGAATTTCACTTTAGGTGGATCTGTTGTCATTTGACACGTTTCCAAACGTTTACTGTGTATCACTGGGTTATGAATATTTGATTCAAATTAATTTTATACCAAAATAGGCGATAGATTAATGTTTCCATTCGAAAAAACTAAGAGACGTGAATTTTGAAGTCGAAGTAAATTTGGTCAATGAGTATGCTGGCCAATACTAGGAAATGCCCAAGCTCCAATTCAATAACAAGTTAACTGTCTGAAATTTCCACTGTTGGTTGACAATAATCTTATCTATGGAAGTTTTCCTTCATGCTTCCACGGATCGCACATGGATGATCTCACATTCCTGACCTAGTGGAGAAGAGACGAAAACAGGTGTGTTGCAGAGCATGTTATGCGGTCATCCAACGACGAGACTTGTCCGGAGACAATGACAAAGTTGGCGGTCAGCAATTCGCTAGACCAGGGTATATAAAGTGAAAAATAATCACGTCACAAAAAAATAGTGTCCACATATAAGAATTAGTTTGATAGATAGACAGATAAATAGATGCGTAGAAAGGACTGGATTTGCTCGCTAAAATGGGAGATCAATTATGCTTTTTGTCTCACATATTATCAAAACTGAAAAACTCATCATTGTTTCTGAAAAGTTCGCTGAATGAGTGAATCATGGTATCGATCTTTTCTAACCTGAACGTGATAACACTACATACAACTAATCGAATTTTATTATCTTAGAAAACTGTATGACGTGGAATCTCTTACCTATCGATGATACTGTAATGGCTGAGGGCAACGTTTATCAACAAAGATTGTTCAGTGTCAGTGGAACGTTTACCGCATTTTATCTATATCCCTTTTAGAAAATGCATACAGTATTGGAAGAATGTCAAGGAGGTTAAAAACCACCTATGAATTCCGGATCATGGAATCCAGCAAATCATTCTCATTGGTTCTGGCTACTCAATCCACCCTAGATTTTAGCTTTAACAGCGATAATTAAAAGATTGTTGTCGTTTTATTGCTTTTCTTGTTTGCCCACATCTTAGGGCAAAAACGAACTACAATACACAAATTCACAGAATAAATTCGTTAGGATACCAATAATGTAACATATGGACATAACAAATTACACCTGAAAGAAAAACTGTAACAAGAATTGGGAACTAACCGCGCCCCACAAGCCTATGGGTCCAAAAAATCAGAAACCATTTACAGGAAAAATGCCCCTTCCCGCTGCATGAATAGTTTAAAATCGTCAACCTGATTGATGAACTGATTGGCTTTCTGATTGGGGTTTGTTGAGTTGCTCAACCGGGAGTTCATGCGCCCCAAGCAACCATGGTCAACTTACGTCCAAAACTGTAATGTGCGAGTCACATAACCACCAATGATAATACTACGGTAAAATACTTCAAATTGAAAAATAGAGTTCCATTCAGTCATTCTGGTGAAGCACACCACTAAAAATGATCAGGTACATAGATCAAACAAGCTGATTAAAATGAGCCTTCAGGAAGACAACGGGATTATTCGAATCATCAACCTTACCCTCGAACTTGGAAATTGTAAGAACCGTTTGCTGTCAGTCATGAAACAATGGAGAATAGAGCTTGTGATTTCATAACTAACATTGGTGGATGTGAGACAGAATCAGGTGTGTAATATAAATGGTTTTGTTTCTAATAAGCACAAATTTCATTTCGGACCAGGGAATTTACAGTAGAGTTGCAGGACCAATTTGCATTAATTCTCGTAGTTCAACGGGTTTCGATCTTGTGCTGAAACTCACATGATTCAACTCACTTATCTTGTATCTTGAATTTATTCGGGATGGTCAGTCTTTGATTTGCTGATTGTTTGGACTCGCATTCTGGATAATCTGGACAATGACTTATGTCTCTTTCCCGATTGTCGAAACATTTTTTCTCACTGCCTTGCCGAATCGGAAACTACTGACTTCATTCTGAAGATTCAACTACTAAAACATTCGCAGCCTTCCTTGATCAACGGTCTAAATCTAGGTGAAATACCGGCAAAATCCACGTGACGTTGTAACAGTCCGCCCTCCAGCTAACAATAAGTTAGATTTCTTGATGCGATCTCTTTCACATGAGAAATGAATTGCAACAGGCTGATTTCCAAATTTACACGCCTTTCAAGTTCCTTGCATATCTTGTAATAATAAAAACGCTGACTTATATAATATGAGTATGATAGGGGACAGGCCTAATATCAGTTACATCAAACCTTATGTACACAAAAACGGTTACGGGCATAATGCCCTCAGATCGATTGCAATTTGTGGTGTTCAGAGTAAATGTATATTTGAACACAATCATCATTATCAATTGATTGCAACTGGTTGTATCACATTTGAATACTGACGCCCAGAACGAGATACCAATTATGAATGACCTATTTGCTGAAAACATCAGAAAAAGGGGTTAGTTGAAGCTACTCTAGCCTATCATTTACAATACGACTGAATCAAATCACATGAGTTTTTCCACACCACTTTAGTATAAGCATAAATCAATCAATGATCGTGCCAACCATAATCATTCTGACTGCCAATGAATCCAATAATCACACCACATACTGATATTCACTACTGTTGGGGGTAGAGGGTGGTTAGTCAGACAGCTTCCTTTCATCGCCAATACAAACTGTCTTTTGCAAACATTTCCATATTGAAGATCAGAGGTGAAACGAGGGGACAGGGGGGAGGAGAAATAGAAACCTGAGTTTAATCCAAACGGAATTGGAGTTCCAAATGTTCTTATGACGAATAAGCTGGTCCCGACTAGTGTTGGGTGATCAAAGTGTATATATGTAAACACATGGGGCTCATAGAAACATAACCCAGGGAAAATTGAGGTCAAGATTGGACTGAACATAGCCGCACATTGGTCTACGAAGTTGGTGGTTTTATTCTTATGATGATGATAATAACATTCAAGAACCAAATGGTTTCTTTTTGTGTCTTTTATGGTGTTTTGCTCTTTCGTTTCGAAAATTTCCACATCACACCCCGTGCAAAAGTAGAATTTTTCCTTCACAAAAAATGAACAAAAAGAAAAGACGTGGATATATGTACAGAAGTAACCATACTTGATTTGAAATAAAGAGTGAATAGGACCTACGTCTTAGTAAAGTAAATTCGTTTCCCAAACTATCATGTGTCATTGTGCTATCAACCAAATTTTCTTCTAAAGACAGCTCAGTCACTCAAAAGAGTTCCAGGCTCAAATCATGGACCTGAAGCGAGGTCGACAGTCCTGGCAACCGATTTATTTAACAAAGTTTCACGATTTGAGACCTATTTACGCTATGCATGTTTTGTAAAAACTCAAAGAACGTTATCTTCAATACAGAAATATATATATTCCAATGAATGAGGCTCAAAACGCTAGGAGTTGGAAGGAAGAGATCAGAAGAAATTCAGGGTGTCGCATGAGTTCCATCAATACATACAGGTCTGTCTAGTCACTCCAGATAATTTTGCATTCTGAAATGACCGACTCGCTGGAAAGTTTGAGTTATGTTCGAAGAATATATGATCTACATGATTGGATCCTGACCTGTAGTGCTCCGCTGAGTTCTATGTTTATCGATCACGGCTCTCTTCCCCGAAATTGCATGTACCATTACGTTGGAGTTTAATTTACTACAGACAAGGCTTCATATTCCCACTCCATCCTTCATTCATCCGGTGAACCACAGTGTAACAAAGTGACAGAATGAAAACAAATTATTTCCATTAGAACTAACCAGTCGTACATATTAGCCGGTTCATTCAGCAATTGAGCTAGAAAACCCGTATCACGAAACACATGCTTGTTATCATGATATCAATGAGCACCAACTGAGCTTGAACAGATCTACTGATTCGAGTTTCTGTGCAATTCGGAAGTGATGATTCTGTTTTTGGCTCAAAACGTCTGTCATCGGATAATTCCCGGCAGAAAATCCAGTCAATCCACAAGCAGGACACTATCTCATTAGACTACTTGTGAGTAGTCACGAGTTGGTGTTTCTGTTGTGCATCAAAAGACCGGGGTGATATAGTGGTCATATTATATTCAAAATTGAGTAAAACCAAAGGAAACAGTTGTAAATGGAAGCCATTATTGTTTTAGTTGTTTGTGTTGGTATCATTGGTGTGTTTTCGATGTCAAAGTGTGAGGCCTCAACGCTTTCAAAGTCGCCCTTCTTCGGTGTTAGGTAGCTTCCCTTTACCTGACTAAAAGCAAACCGATTCTGAGGTCTTCCATGGATTTGCATAACTGAACAGTAAGTTCTCGAGTTCATCCCTTGCACCGCTTACTCAAATATCCTCAATTATCCCAAGATACCTTGAAATCAGTCTACTTTGTTCGATCAAATCGTTGTTAATCAGCATCTGCAAACAAATCTGTAATGAAACATGCATCGTTGAGTGCGCCGCAAACACTAGTTCCGGCGCGATCAGCTGGTTATAAAACAAATAAAAACTCATGGCGGAAAAACGAAAATGAATGACAAACTTCTTTCCCATGACTTTATATAAGGAGTTTAACGTTTCCTGAATGACATTCTTTGTTCACGTCAGACAATTGAATCAGCGGATACAAAAATCAGAAGCGGTTCGTTGAGGTTACCTATCACCACACCGAGAAAAACCAATTAATTTTAGGAATCTGATTTATGAAGTATTTTATTTTAAAAGCTATCACATTTTGTCAGGAATGTCACATTTTGTTAGGCCAATATGCGTATTTCAATAATATACTCAGTTGAAATTAAAATAAAGACTTATATTTTCGTTTCAATTTGGGAATTAGATATCAGAGTGTCCGGCTGCATTGGTCGTGAAATCACAATAATGTGTATTTTGCACTCTAAAAGCTAAATTTTTAAATGACTCGCCAGCTTGCTCCTGTGCATGAAGATTAGTGAGCTACTTTGAGGTTAACCGACGTTTTGTTTCTCTGTGGATTGAGACATTCAAAGGAAGAAAAAGTATATTCTTTAATTCCAATCTAGCTGTACTATAGTCCTGAATCCAGCCTGAATATGTTCACCGGTGGAAATCGATTCGTTTCGTTTTCGCCTTGATTGAGGTGCAGATCAAAAACTGGATATTTTACAGGGTCAGAAAAGTATTTTATGTAACTCTCAACCTAACCGTTGTTTACTCTACAGCTCATTAGTCATTGTCACCAAAGTTCTATGGATATCAATCAAAGGGGACAAAATGCCTGAAGTAAGATAACCCATCGACTACTCTTGACATCTCAATGATCGTAATGGTCACTCCCATTGCAAGCGTTCTTTGAAATAGCTTTTATTTTACGATGGTGAATCAGTTGAGTACAATACCGGCGAATGAACAATTCTAGACCCTTGTTCAATCTGAGCAACCTGTTTTACTCGGCGGGTATGATATTCACATGATACCCATGTTTTTACGCAGTAAATTACAGTTCACTCAAAATGTGGGGCACCAACTAGGGTTATATCCTATTTTGCGACATGGACAACACTGTCTTTTTTTACAATACGTCTAATGCTGTTCTACACAATGGATGAAATACAAGCTCACCGCAGCAAATCTGACCCATCTACCTCACTCCAATCGTAAAGTACTCTTGAATCTTCGAGACCAGCATATATGTCTATATATCTATATGTAGATATATAGATATATATCACACTAATTCATAAATGGACTTGTTCCAAAAGGATCGAGCAGAGAAACATACAGATGCTTATGTCAACAGAACATTTCCCGGGCACATGTGTATGAATGAACCTACGAAAGGATGCCACCGGTTACACATAGCTGGCAAGTACCACAAATTCGGTCATGTGCTTCTAGGGAAATTTCGTCAAGACATTCATAAACTATTTATCGTACTTTATATATATCTATATACCAGAAAAATGATTTTGGGTAAAGTAAAAATACTTAATTCCTAAATGCATGGGATGTATTTTAGCATTCAGTTTTAAATCACATTTATCATCTCTACGTTCAGTTGCATGATTGTGTAAAGCGATCCGGTAAATTTGTGTTGATGGTGGGCGGCGGGATTTGAAGAGCGAACCAAGAAAATCTGCACTAGGTTTTGTCAACACACAGAATTGAATTGAGCAGTTGGGTTCTCAACCCATACATCCTGACCAACACGCGTCAGTGAACTCTGTCTTACTAGTTGACCCTGATCAAGCTGTGTGAAACCAACGCCCCAGTAAGTCAAATCAAGGTTTCCGTATTTAGTCTCTTAAATGAAGGAATTCATTTGTTTCTAAAACAAGAGATACATAGATATATTTGTGCATTTTTCTCCAGATTAGGAGTGCAATGTGAATCAGTTTGCATGAAATGTGGAGGGAGATAAGGAAAGCAAATTTCAATTGATAGTAAGACGAATCATAGGAAAAGCACATTTTCAATCAACTGAACGAGAAGCTATTCAACTAGATGGGTTTCAATTTCTCGATTCTATAATCAGTCAATCTAACTGGATATACAGATCAAAATTACCTGAGATTTTCAGTAATTGATGATGACTTTGATTGACAGTTCCTATTGGACCGATAATTTAGAAAGTCAACATACGACGATTTTAAGGGACACACGATCCGCACTTCCCGAAAAATATAAAAAAATAGCATTAAACAAAGGGCAAGTATTGGCGGTTCAATAATTTGGCCAGTTCCAGCTCATCGCTAAACAAACGACAAACGAGGCGATTACTTTATCTATACATTAGGTAGAAGGAATGGTGCGATGTATCTAACGTAAATGATCAAATTGTATTCACATTTTCTTGCATGAATTGCAATTTTTCGCAGAAATCATCCCCATAAGAACTTCTTACTAGTTCAGAATGACAATGTACTTGCATCTGCTTTTCGCTTTTAGTCAGGTGCTGATTATCCCTTATAGCGTGTGGCATTTCGTGCATTTCGTTGCGTGTCAACGAGCCTTTGAGTGATTCCACTTGATGCTTGTTTCATCAACGGATTCAAATATCAAGGTCTTTCTTCCACTAAAATCATCGCTATCTTTTCGCAATGAAACACTCCACTGGTTCCATCAATGAAATTCCCATCTTCCAGATTTCGTCTTCCTATACCGAGAAAAATCGCCGTATGTAAGGAATATCACATTAATTGTATTCGGCAATGTTCACCACGATTTGCAAACCAAGATGTGAGTAATGGGCGGTACAATTGCTTTGTGGAAACACCCACTGCAGCACTTTCTTCCTTTTAAGCGGCGTTCCCAGATTAGTGAATGAAAGCCCAAGATCTACCGTTTTCAATAGATTCACAGTCGCGTTACGTGGACAGAAGTGACGCGACGCAGTTCGTTCTATCTACTAAATTTCCTCTTCTGACGGATAAATGAAGCATGCACTGAAAATCTGAGAACTGGTAGATAGTTCTTCCGACCTAAGTGAGTCTCATTCGCGGTACGGATAACCTATTGAGCATCAAATCCGGAACCTCATAGATAGAACGCAAGCACATTACCGATTTGGCTGCCAGGAAGCCAACTGGACTGTTTTCTAATTTTAGTTTTCCTTATACAAGATACAGAACAAGAGTTCGTACCTTTTACGTTTTACTGTGCAAAACAACACCTTATTGCCGATTACTGAACTTCATTCTGAAGCACCTGTAGCGTAACCGTTTCCATTGGTTTACTGGTCACGATCAGTGCAGATAAAGTTGACCGAAATGAGCTGAGCATCGTACCAGTAACCAGAATATAACTCCCAAAGAAGACAGCGGGTAACAGCTACCACGGAATAGGATGTTAAACTGAGAATTTGACGCCTGAATTTCAGATGTGAAGCTTGGTCGTTTACCTTCTTGGCAATAACGCTACTTTTAAACCAGTTATATGACGGATACGGCTAACCAGGAACGCCATAAATCACATGAAACATCCGACGCAAGTGATTCAGCGTAATTTGACTTTACAAATGAGGTGTAAGTATGCGGCCGGCAGCTGAGCAATTACTACTTAACAATTTGGTTGGAAACGAAAATCAATAATTTCCAATGCATGCAACTAACGTTTCGACGAGACAGTCACCACTGTTTAAAAGTTTATTTTGCTAAACCATTCGTGTCTTTCATAAACTCCAGAGTAATCATGTCACGAGGCGTGCATGTATCCATCTCAAGATCACTACCATCCAACCCAGCCTGCACATGGGCCATGCTATAGAATCTACCCCGAAGACAAGTTTCGCTCCCATCAAACCCGCAAACTGAATTCTGAAGGATACACATCGCAACCTTTAGAACAATCACCATTTGGCAAAACAAGTTACTTTTCACCAATTCATTCTCAAACCGTTTACAGAGTGTATAGGTAACACTAGAAAACAGATCACTCATATAGATAAAATACCGCGCATGGGTAAGAGTTTGTCACGATCAACTTGCTTTTGTCATTTAACTGTTTAACTGGCCTAAGACTTCAGGATGACTGGAGGGCCGAAACAATCGGGCCGGATCAATCACGGACCACGGAACTTGGGATGACTGAACCAAATGCTCTTGGGGGAAGAGGTCATGGGGTCAACTATCTCATCAAACCAAAAATTAGAAGAAACATATATACTGCGATGGACAAGTGGTTCCAAAGTGGATGTTAAGGATTCCCTACCACTACAAAAATGGCAGTTATTGCTATTTACTTTTGTAGTTTTCTGAGTGATATAAAGTCTAGTGGAAAACTGAATAGTTTTATTATTTTTACATTTTAAACACCCATGGAATGGTTAGTGAACTCTCACATTTGTGTTCGTAAGAGTTCCCTTGAAATACGTTTCATATGAAACAGCAAGGAGACCGTCAATTTTATCACACTACTGAAATACAGTACTGGTCGATTGTGATGCACTGAAATATTTTCTTTATGATCAAATGGAGTTTCATTATATTTATTACTTGTTTTAATGCCTTATGTATGGACAATGATTTATATCTTGTCTTCCGGGATCTAAGTAGTTTCTAGGCTGAATAATTGTCAATTAAACGTGCGTGACCTTGGTTGCTAAGATTAAATGATCTGAACATGAAAAACGCTGAGTATAAACGAATCAGGAAAATCAATGCTATAAAGACTCACCAAGACTTGTTTATTATTATGTGGAAAAAAAATTTACTCTAGTATAAATACAGTTGCCTATAAGAACATATAGGTGCTTCACAGGGACCTGTTGCTTCAGTTTCGATTAGACCTGTACAAGACTCAAGGCGCTCATAACGGGTAACGGGTATATTTCGGTGACTATCATGCAGCATCGCTATTCCCCAAATGTGTAATGTGAGCTCGAGAAAAGTTCTTTCTTGTCGAACAGAAAAAATACATTAGTGGTATAAATCAATTATTTTCATTTTCTGCACAATTCACGGCAGTTCAACTTGTGTTGCAGTCGTGTTTGTCCTTGGCCGCTTTAACAAGGATAACATAAACCTAGTAAACCACAAAAAACTCACAAAGTCCAGTGCCTCTGTGGGCAATATATAATATTATCTAGATCACGAATGCTTGTCAAGGATGACGATCTGATATCACAGTATCAGCATCGGGAGGATAAGGTGAGTCAAAATGACCTTTTTGGAGAAAAGAAACACAAAATCTGGTATGAGTCTGTCAAATGTTAGATAAATTAACAAAACAGAACCACAGCAACACCATTCAGTGAAGTTAGATTTACTGAAGATCAAGTTAAGTCAATAGTTGCTTTAAGAACCTGGACGGGTGAATTTTCAGCATTTACACGATATTTGTGTATTCAAATTTAAAAAATCTTACATAGTGAACCTGAAAGCAGTAGACATTATCTTGGTCAATGAAGCAAGCAGTTGCGCAATTCTGTGGAAACGTTCTCCTTGTCAGTAAAAAGATGTGCTAGATATGGCCAAACAGAATTACGATATGAAGAGGAACGTGTAAAATAAAGATTAAATCTTAAGGGTGTGAATGATGTAGATAGAACTTTTGAAAATTCGTTGTGTAATGAGTGGTGAGTGTCTGAGAGCATTTTGGCAGCGAAATTTTCACATACTTACAGGTGTCTGTCTATAGTAGAGTCTGGAAGTTGATCCCAGTCACCACATTTATAAGTGTGTTTCGGAGATCTCGCCAGTAAATAAGTCTTTGTTAAACATACCGGAGAAAATCACTGGGGAGCAATACAACCAATGTGGAAGCACTCATACATTCATTAACCTAACAATTAGCTTGTGGGAAACAGAAAGTATTCTCAATTTTAATGAGAAATACAAAGCTTCCTAACTGTACAGAATGTTTTGAACATGCGGTGACTATGATAACTTTTCTGATAGTGTGACTTCAAGGTATTTTACCATTGTTGATATCAATACGTGTTCATGATTGGCAGAGAGAGTTGGAAACCTAAGATTTAGAGGCATTTAATGAGAGGGAACGGAATAAGGACCAACTAACAGTCGTTTAGATTGCTTTGAATTTCTGAATCCTCTTCAGGGCTGGGTGCTTTGCGATCTAAAGCAACGTCATCGGCGTATTTACGGTCAGTGGCTGTAGAAGAAAACAGAAATTGTTTGACATACATGGAAAAGAAAAATGGGGAAAATATTGCACTTTGCAGAACACCAGAAGCAATTGGGCGAGTAGGAAATTTCTTGTCCTTGAGGCACGTGAACTGTTTTTCGATTCAAAAAGTAATCGAGAATCAATTTGCCAACGTTTTGACCAACACAACTTTCGGTAATCAAGTTGAGCAACACCGATCGATCAAGAATGCCGAAAGCGTTTGAAGAACAGTATTCTAACGGTGATACTTCGCCTATATAGGGTATAAAATATTAAATGAACAAGGTTAGCAACGGCATCAAGTGTTGAACGCGACGCATGATATGTAAACTGATGTACGTCTTCTACGGCAAACTGAGTGACAACCCACGGTATCCAGCGCCTCTCAAATAATATGAGCATGACTGACGTGCAGGTGATGGGACCTTTCTTTCCAGGTTCCCTTTTTTGGGGCCAGTCCCTAAATGTCAGGGATTTCTCCGTTTATCAGACAGTCATTGAATATTTTAGATAATAGGACTGAAAGGGTATACACACCTTGATCACCGCAGGTGATAGTTCACCCGCACCAGATGCTTTATTCATTTTTGCTTTCCGTAGCTGTTGGAGGCCAGTGGCGGGGNAGTGGCGGGTTCGATAGTTGGTGGCGGCGTAGAGCTAAACACGTCTGGCAGAGCTGTTCACCGTGAAACTGGACTAAACTCGGGATTTAGTCTTTCAACATTGACAGTATCCCTTTTGTGTTTATTGCCACTACAACTGAAATTCCCCAGGATAGTATCGATGTGTGATTTGCTCAACGGATTTATTTTAGATTTGATCAAAATTATAAGCCACTTGACATGGGTTACCTGTCCATGCTTACAGGCTTGTTCTTTCCGCCTGCGTAGCTGGTTTTGTAGCGTTGATGAATGTCTAGCCCTATAGATGAAAATCGTTTTGAGTGGGCAACACTGGTTAAAGCAAAAACTAAGATAGTAACATGCTCGCAGATGACAGAAGAGATTTGATCTGGAAACACCGGCAAATCTGTGGTGACATTAAGAAATCTCGGCCCTTTTAGGTTCTCCGATGAACAAGTCCTTTGACTCATTATCTTGGATGATCTTCTAAAAAACGTGTACCGGTTCGTTTTGCTGTACACAGTGGGACACACTTTAAGGATACATTGATCAAAACTTCTTAGAGGAGAATTTTCTATACTTAAAAACGTTGCGGTCTATTTATAAAAGCGAAACCTAGTTGTGAATTGAGTCTGGTAGGAAAATGTGACAAATTCTTTAGGCTCAGCGTGGCGATGAAAGTTACATCATGTCTATTAAAATCAGCATCAAATACACACTATGAATTGCTTGCTCTTGATATTGTGGAGGTAGAAAAATTATCAGATGTCAGATGCTGATATTATGGGTGCCGGGTAAATGTCTCCAAGACGTATGGAACAAAACCCACTCAAAAAACGGGGCTTACATTCGATGACTTAGCAACTGAATTTATCCGTCAAGTATTCGCAGATGACGGATTCACACCAGCTGTTGTTAACGCAATTCGCAACACATCCGCCTCGTTAACAGTCACTCCTGTTGTTATATTCCGAAAAGGCGGTGCTGGTTGAGCGGAGTCCTTTATTACAGAATACAGATTGAAGGTCACTAATTTTGCATGCATAACACGAAAAGCTCATCAGAAACATGCCTTCGCAGCACATCGCGGCACATGGAGCAATGGGTAGAGCAGGTAGTGTTTATTCTTCCCAACTATATTACTTGGTCCTTGATGGTCTTGTTCCATTTTTAATCACCGAAAGTTACCGACTACTCACACGTGAGTAGTATCTCACAACACTGTGACGGTTATCACGATACAAGTTATATCTATTCAATCAATTCAAAAATTCCACTCAAAACTTCTTTTTTCAACCACGATTCTGGTAGCATAAAAATCCTTAGGCTTTTTTACTCGTTTTTCGTATTATATCTGCTACATCGTCGATTTTCCCAACAGAAAATGAATTTTTCTTGTTAAAATGAGAGAAATTCGCATTTTACTGGTACTATACTGTCTGAGACCGACTTGCCTACCTGCGCAATGTTTACTTCAACTGCCGCCTTGTATCTTGGTAATCCACTTGAACCTATTTCTCACTTCGTTGGAAGTAAGAGTAGCACCCCTGACTCGGAGGGCTGTCGTCCCCTTTGGGGCACGCCCCGTTATTTGGTCTCCACCGGGTGCGCAGCTCTCACCTGTGGCTCGCAGAAGCTGTTTGGATGCAACGGGGGCCATACCCCGGAAAACCGCTTGTCAGGCGGGCCAAACCGGGTTGAGGGTAACCCGGGGCTCAACTCCCGGCAAGTCCGTGTCTAACCTACGTGTTGGGGGGACGAAGTCGCTTTCACGACTCAACGGCGGAGGAAATGATTCCGTACTCACCAGGGATGCATGGACCCCCGTTCAGCTAGCAACCGGCAATGGAGTAACGGCTCCCCCCAGAGAAAAAGCGGCAATCATACACTACCTTACTGATGCCTTGCAGTTAGCACTTGGATGCGTTAGAGATGTGGCCAGAGATGCCACTTCGACCCAAAGCCGGGTAACGCTGGGGACGTTAATTGTACCTAATTCCCAAGAATTTTCATGGATATTCACTCAACCGGTCTTGCTAATCATGCTACGGCGTTTTCGGGAAGCGACGCGCTCTGTGCTCCTCCACGGGTTCGGGTAACAAGTATGGGCACTGGATACCGTAAACTACGCTAAACTTCTTACGGTGGAACGTAACACTCTTAGATTCCAGTAGTCAGGCGCTATTGATACGTGCGCTGAGTGACTATCAGCTGGATATTAAACGCATGTCAGAATTCAGATTGGTCAGCTCCTGCTCCAAAAGTATCGAATTCCTTGGTATCGATAGCCAACACTGGATGTATCGCAGTGGCAACAAAACGTCGAGTCAACATGGATTGGCACTTCTTTTCAGCCATCGGCCCAATAGTGCTATTCTCTCCTGGAAACCAATATCTCCTAGGATTGCAGTAGCACGATTCAAGGGTCATCCAGTAAACCTCACGGTTATCGCTGTCTTCGCCCAGACTTCCATGTCTGACAACAACGTCAAGGATGAGTTCTACAACAGCCTTCATTCGCTTGTTAATGAAGTACACAAACGGGATGTACTTAACATAGATGGGGACTGGAACACTCGAACTGGCTCAAAGGAGGCCACATAGCACATCCTAGAGAGGTCTGGCTTGAGCCAGCGCTGCGATAACGGTGACGGACTACTCAGTTTCGCTGATTTTAATCAATAGTGTATTACCAACACGCTGCTTCAACATCCAAAGAAGCATCTTCGACGTGATATTCCAACGGCGGACGAACAGCACACCAAGTAGATTACGTTCTCATCCGTTCACGATGGGTTTCTTCGGTTAAAGACCATTGATCCTATCGCGGGACTGAATGGGGGAACAAACGCGGATATGATCAGATGCTAGTTCCCGCGAAAGTTAGACCCCATGTAACAACTCGCAGTAAGGCCGACCCCTCAAAACGCCTAAATGTGCTTCAACTAGAGAATATCGAAAAATACCCGGCACTGATGGACATGATAACTACAAAGCTGTCGAATGATCCCCTCGGTACACAAAGAAGCCCATAGAGTTCCGTTGAACCAGGATGAAGTCGGCGGTACAACAAGCTGCTATACACAAACTCAGTTTTCAGTTTTTACAACCATTAACCATGCACTTTAGCGCGCCGGTTTTGGTTGCTGTCTTTTGGTTGCCCATTTGGATAAAAGAGCGAAATGAAGATTGGAATGTCGAAGCAAAAACAAGCGGAAGATGGGGAATACATATAGAGTGGTTGTGGTGATCGTGTAACGAGTACGCACGCACCGCGGTACAGTTTCCAGGTAACCAATC
>UZAN01050140.1:0-15479 GCA_900618425.1 Echinostoma caproni
CTGGCGGTTTAATGCCATACCCATAAAATTTGGTTGGATTTTGGTTGTTTGTGATCTTTTTCGGGTCTGTGGTGGTGGCGGTGGTGACCGGAATGACGGTACTGAGCAAGTTGTGCCGTAGAAGTTCACTGCAATGGTAGTTATGAGCAGACAATGTTGGTTACTTTCTTGGAATCACTGTCTAATCTTCTCTAACCACTTCACACTAATGCTTATCTAAGAACTGTACAGTTCAGTAGACGAGGAAAAAGAAGATTTATGTCAGCCGCCAGCCCCTCCCCTCCCGCGTACATCGAGAAGATTTCTGACATCACAATCTCGCATTTGAAGATTAAAGTTGGTCTGACGATATCATTCCGTTTTTCGTCTGTTTTCAATGTCACAGATGTTCACACGGCTACCACGTGCTGCTCAGATGGGAACAAGACATGAGACCCCAAGCGAGAGTGTGTGTGTGTGTGCGTGTGTGTGTCTGTGCGTCAGGGGCGGGGGTTGTTTTTCAATCCATCTGGATTCAATGGTTCGAAGTTGTATGTCTGTGCCCTACTCGAGTCTGTGTTCACATGGTGATTGTCTGCTTCTCCTAGGACAGGACTTCCTGTGTCTTCGCTCTGATTGCCACATGAGGACAGTCAATCATGTCACTAAAAACAGACCTTGTGATGAAACCACATCGACTGACCAAATTGGAACCACATTTCCCTCGGGATAAACAACATTTACAGTTTATTGATGGTGACTAGTAAATAAATATTTGCTGTGTATATGTTGTAAACATCCAGGGAAAAGCCGGGGCGGATATGTATTTTTTATGGCGAACTAATCTCTTGTAATGAACAAGTAGCTGTCGGAACATTTACCAAAATGCAAAAGTTATTTTTGATACCCTATTACTGAGCACCATTATGCGATAAACAGTATGAGGGTGGAAAACAGGGGTGACAAAACCTAGATTTCAACCACAAGGACTAAATCAAACCACTGCGAACCACACGTGGCTGAAAGAGGTTTGGTATGGTAGTGCCTTAAGAGACCAGAAAGCTGACTGGTGACAGTAGAATGTTCCCGACCTTGGTTCGTAGAATCCGAAGCATGCCACCTAAATCCTATCATTCAGTGGTGTACCTGAATAAACAAGGGCACCAACTTGGTAGTTTGTTCTGCCGCACCTTTGGGATTATTTGATCTTACCATTGAGCCTATTTATACACTATGAATTTTATAATTATACTATATTCTGATAAGATTCCGAAAAGCCAATTGAGTAAAATCCATACAGATTGAAATTCCATTTTTTATCCACAAGAACACAATTTGAGTCTGGCATAGTTATCAAAAAGACGCATCACTTTCCTAAATATTAACTGCATACTACCATCAGTAGAAGAAATTTCACCCTATATTAACGCAGTCTCCGAAGTGTGTTCAACCATAAGCACGTAACTATAAGACTCACCGCCACACATGCCACCATCACCACCACAGGCACCACAAGCACCACAGAGAGAATTTGTAATTTTTGCGGGCACCTCCTCACATACGTTTCATTTTGACCCAACGCTAATTGCCTCTAAAAGCTCGTGCAGAGTGAGTGTGTCAACATTCCGTGTCCTCCAGTAGGTCATAGGGAATTTATTACATATCCTACATTTTGAGAAGAGACTAAGTTTTACTGCCATTTGATCCACTTACACCTGCGTATCCGACTACCGACTGTATTGCTGATTTCCAGTAATAACAGTAGCGTCCAGTCCCAAGATTCTGATATACAGCACGGCGAAGCTTATTTGGATAACAAATGTCCTGCCACATACCCCACTCCCCGTAATTCCGGTTGTTAAGTCAAGGGAAAAAACTTGTTTAAATGTGACCAACTATCAGGGATTTGTTTAGTAAGTTCAACTCATTTTTTCAAACCTATCGGACGTAAATGCTATTATTCAAATTCAAACATCCGTAAAACGATTTTATCTGAACAGAACGACGATGCTGCTGCTGCTGCTGCTGCTGATTCGTTTTAGACACGTTCACGTTCAATGCAAAACACTGAAGCTTATGAGACGTCAAGAGATAGAAAAATCAGGGGGAAATGCTTAGAAGACCCACTATTCTAATGCTTACTTCCCTCCCACAGGTTTGAAGACTATTGTGCTGTGGAATTCATTGCCCATCTCCGCATGTCCACCTCAGCTGCACAGAGGCGATGTCCCGGAAAACAGACTGACGATTAATTGGATTCACAGGTGCCAGAATTCGAAACAAATGAGGCCCAGCGAGGCACGAAAAGCGCGCACATCCGAAGAAGATAACCGTTATTCCTCAAGTTGCCCTTTTCGGAGTGGTTTGTTCAAACAAAAGGGGATGTATGGGACTATGTTTAACTGGAACGTTATGATGCAATTGATAATTCCACTCGTCAGGGACTGAAAACACTTTTCAACCCAAAAAACGTGTTATTGCGTAACGAAAAGAGTATTCCCATTCTACATAAATTTATAATTTAAATTTGGCCATCTTCGTTCTGGAAGAACGGCGCTCAGTCACACTGCGCGTAACAAACCAGTATACAAGCTGAAAGAGAGGTGAGTTTCCCTTGGACAGGCAAGTCAGTGTGGCCGCTCCAACGAGCGCATTTAAGCGGCAAGGATCGCCTTTAAATGAACCTCACTTTTAACGATTTCATGCTTGTTTCTTTAGGGTTTCCAGCCACTCGGGAGCCGCGTTTTTCAGACAACATTCTGGATGTCTAGAAATAATTGTTATGAATAGCTCCTTCGGTCTGGTCTTCATACTTCATCTCGGGTTCATCGGCAGGCCTATCTGTGTTCTCTTTCATATTATTATGAGAAATGACTGAATAAGGTTAGTGCACTAAATCACTACTGTGTAAATATATGTCCACGTTTCTAGCTATCAAAATCTATTATGCTCGATTCCATTCGTGGATAAATGTTCCAGCGAAATGTATTCGAACATCCAACATCTTATCACAGCGTGCCGAAGATAATGACTGTCTCTCTCTGGTTTTTAAGAAGTAACTGGACCAGTGTCAGTCAGGAAAGAAAATTCTGTAGACCGATGAATTTCTCATGTGAACGCCTGGCCTCTTACATGAGAACCGAGCCTCAGTTGTACTTGGGCGCAATGTGACTGAAATGCGTCCTATACGAGGTGGACTGTTCTGGGGTGAAAATTTGAGTAAAATTCCATAGGTGAATTTCCCAAGCTTGTTGGTTATCCGTGCTCATCCATTCTTGGATTCCTCGTTGAACACTAAGTAAAAAAGTACACATCCAGTAGATTAAGCTTGTTCACTTTGTCTACATGCAGTATAGCTGTACCATGAAACACCGTGCCCATGACGTAGAGGTTTTTGTTGCATACAACAAGGACTCTTCCATCAACCCCCTTCAGTCAGCCAAATATTTGATATCTGAACGGTCTAGTGGTGTCAACCTTTCCTTTATCTCAAACAAATTCATTGACGTTTCACTTTCCAGTAATTTTAGGCCATTTGTCCACCCCGGATCATCTGTTTCGAACATCGTGTTTAAACATTCACTCGCTGGAGGGTCAAAGCATGTCAAATACCTTGGATGTTTTCTGTCTACTGCCCGCAAATGATCCTATCAAGTGTAACAAAAATTTCTTTAAGTCAGAAAGCTGACGACTTACATTTCCCGACTTCGATATCCAAAAGTACTGTTGTATGTAATTTCTAGATTTATTTTCACTTGCATTTTATGTCATTGGACCCACCGCGTTACTTCCCCAGGTCTGTTGTCTAAGGATTTCATAGCCATCAGACGTTCTCTGCAAAGCATCCCTAGATATGGCGTTGGTGGACTCTGTTGTCAACCAACACATTAAAGCGTGAAACCGTCCGTGTGACTCAATCTTCTCTGATGTATCACATCGTCTATACCCAACGCTTTCTCGCCTCACTTCCACTTCTATCATCCACAATGAATTTAAACCTTTGCACAATGGCACCACAGTTTTTCACAACTCCGTTGTACCCTATCTTGCTCTTTTATTGATTTTCAAGGGCCGGACTATCAAATAAACTGCGAAACAATCTCATATAATTCATGCTGCGAATTTCTACTCTTCTTATACTTTCTAGCCCTTTATTATCATTGTTTATTTACTTGAAATCGTATCTTTAAATCCATTTTAGTTGCATGTACACCCCATCATAGTGATAAGTTTTTTTACTGAAAATTCTGTCCACAATGGATGAATAAACTGCAATAATGACTTGGCTTCATTTTACTATGATTTCCCGGGTTATCAATCCAAGCAAGCAATAGGTAAACTTTAATTTACTTTTAGTTGTATTTGAATGAATCTCCTAGAATCGTCCGGTTCACTTACATAAGAACGCATTTATTGTTCGAATCTATTCTATGTATAGAAACAAGAAACTACTGAAAAGGGAGCGATCTGATTCAGTTCCTGGCCATTCGTTCCAAAAGCGATACAGGAAAATTAATTAGAGTACAGTAAGATAAATCTAACTGCACTCTATGAGTTTCTGTAGATAGTCTATTATTAATTAGACCATGTAGGTGGTGGAAGATGAAGTGAAACACATAATCAGAGCAACAGGTCATATAAAAAAAACCAGATAACTGATGTTCCATTCAACAGAAGAAGCGGTGTGAACATCTTCTGTCGAATGGAGCAGAACAAACAGTAGACAAGTACTTCGAGATGTTGCCTATTGGTTTTCTATCTGTGCTCCCACCCCGCCCACCCCTTGTCGTCATCGTATTCGTCCAATGCAGTTATTAACCCAATGCGGTGTGAATTTCATATTGTGCAGAGTGAAAGATACGTTAATGTGTTCCACTAAATTTGTCTTTACTCCGTACTGACTTTTTGAATAAAAAATTCAGGTTTTTAAGCTCACTGGTGACAAAATTCGCCCATTTCATGATAGCAGTACAACGAAAATAATAGTGATATTTGACTTGGTTTAGTTCAGTATTTTTTCGGGATTGATCAATTAAAGACTGTCACAGATAAAAATAAGCTGATGACAGTCGTGATGCTTTTGAATCACACGACGAATGGAAGTAGAAGGATTGAAGATTTATGCCACACACAAAAGGCACTGACAATATTTCCTGATATTAAGACAGCTATGCACTATTTGGTACGGATGATCCAACCGCATTCCCATTATTCATTGCATCGGTAATGTGAGCAGGGAAATGCATTGGCCCCTGGTAATTTTGTGACGAATCCCGAAGGACCATTTAACTGGATTTGTATGATTCTACTAAACTGAGAACATTTGAAAAGGATTTTCGTCTTCACACAAAAGTTTGAAAAACTCTAGAAAACATTACACAAGAATATCAAGAGTGCCTGGTGCCTCTGAACGATCGAATGGGCTAATCCAAGCTTGATAATCCAAATTACACATATATTTTTACAAATGCAGATTCTACGACAGTTAGGAAACGATATAACATCACCAAGAATCATGAGATAACTTGGTTCATAAACTTACACGGGTTTACGATGATGTGATGTCCCTCGTGTGCCACGCGAACATACTACGGTGTTTTGGGCATCCTTTTTCCTCACTTTGTACACACACACAGCTCAGGACGGGCAGTGTGTACAAACGCGTGCGCCCGCGCTCACGAGCACACGCGCGTCCGCGTGTTTTGGTATTCGTTCGAACAGACGCACTCACGTACAAAAATGCACATATTTTCCCCCGGATTTAGCTAATAATGTGCCTATCACACCGAACAACAACAACAACAGCAGCAGCAGCACCGCCACCACCATCACCAATGTCTTCCTTTTAGCCAAGTAGCTCCATTCCCCTTCCTCCATTATGCTGATTTTGTGCTCTGCGGAGCTGGGGGGGGGGGGGGAGAGGAAATGTGTATTTGGGAACTGCTGCAAACATTACTACTACTATAGGACTACGAGTATTAGTATTACTGCTGTGTACGAGTGTGAAAACTCAGTAGCCACGAGAGCGGGATTAGGGAGAGAACGCGGGACGGACCAATTACGAACGTATGAACGAATGTATGCAGGTATGTAAGTATGTCTGCGCGGGTTTGTGCGCATGCGGGTGTGTGTGTATGCCTATGTATTTATGGCTGTATGTAGTCATGCATATACGTATGAATGTAAGATTATGCCAGAACTGTTGTACAAATGGCCAACACTAACGAACAAGCTTGAAAATAGGGACAGATCTTTGGGAAGCGATAGAAGGCAGATGTGTATGTGAAAGCGAGAGAAGGAGAAACACACATACACAGACATATGTTGGTATCAAGTGGGGAAAAGAGAATTTTGTGGATAGGAAACATCTGTGGCATTAGGGGGCCTTCATTGTGTGTGCCTATTTGTATGTCTGACCCAATGTGGAGTGGCCCTCATCAGAATGCGAAATACCACCGCGTTTAAACTAGCGTTTCAGCCAACTCGTTTTGGCCGCGCAAACGAGTGCCCGCGCCAACGCGCGCACGCGCACGCACGTACGCAACCAAGCAAGCAAGTACTTAACCGTAACAATATTGAGTTTCATAAGTGTTTGCGGATGTGTATTTTGTATATGTCGCTTACAGTTTGTAAATCGTATAGGGCACGAGTGGAATGTGCTATTTTCGTCAGTGTTTGTCCGCGTGTGATCAAATTCGGTTAGTGGATATTTTATGAAGCGGCCTAAGCGGCCAAATTAATAGCAATCCATATCTACTCCGTATGACTAAATCGGATATTAAGAACGGATCGGCATCAGACTGACTGAATCAAAACTGCAATTTCTGTTGTCAATTATCAGTGATGAGCCACGCGATTGTCTTGCTGTATTAGTTACGGAGGAAATGGATTCTCATTTCGTAGCTGTCCAATCAGTTCCACAGTATCGTTTTGGTGGACCAAACTAACGTACAATGTGACCGAAAATGTCTAAATAAACTGAGTGAATTAACAGAGAACGAACAAGAGTGACATGGAAAATCAGATAATTTTGACATTATGAAAGAGAAATTTTGATTTCAAGTAGACAAAGTGCATAGTCGCTGAGCTCAAGTACTGAGTTTTGGCAACGAAATATTTTGTAATAGAAACCGTAAATATGGATATGCTCGCATCCATTTAGTGTTTCATTTGACTGATCCCCTTTGGTTCGCAGGCTTGTCATATATTTGCCAATCTGCCGTGAGACAGCCTGGGTCTCGGCGTCCGGCCCGGAGGTGAGCGGTTCGAGCTCTAGCAGAGACACGGAAATAGTACACACTACTCACCAATAGTCATAAGAGGGATGGTAGAGAAGTTCAGGATTCTCTTTCAAAGATCCCGTGGTATTCTCCATCTTGAATGCACCCCCTAATCTTCTCCAGGCTGTACCTGGAAAGTGGTGAAAAACTGAAAACAATTCTGTGTGGTTCTAGTGCATTTTTTCCACTTTCTTCAGATTAGTTTAAACAACTGCTCAGATTGCACTGTTTCACCACGGTATCATCTCCATTAATCAAAAAGGTTGGACAGTTTCTGACTAAAAGTTCAGAAACAAAATGAATTATTTCAGTACCTATGAATGTACTTGTGCTCAATGTCTAGTTTAGTTAGACTCATGCTCAACTTGATCGACAAAGTGCTGGAGTTTCTTAGCAATTTTATGTTTAAAAATTTTGTTCCACAGATGACTTTGATTGAGAAACGTCCTTCATGATACTTGACAGAATATGGTCCATTGTTGGGAGGATACGAAGCATGACGGGCATGTAGTGTATCTTGTGTCACCAGCCTCAGGATGATATTTTTAGTCCTTAAAGTGTGAATCCGGTCGTATGACTCAGTCATTTATGTCTCATTTGCGAAACAGCTCGCGTTGCCTTTCTAATCCGTGAGAGACAAACTCATGGGTCTCGATACCTGCGTCCATGTGCTATTCGGTATGTGGTGTGCAGATGAACATCTTTCATCAGTTCACAATTGAGCTTCAAGGTAATTACACACAAAACGATCCACAATGATTTGAGTTGAAAACGAAGTTGAACACTTCCTCATGATATCGTAGAAATAAGATGTTACTTTAGGTAGGTCTATCAAAATGTTTTTCGGTCATGAGGGCATTTATCGTGAAGGTTTGTTATTTCTCCATAATGGCATCTATACATACATACATATATTTATGCGATTGAGTTTACCTGTCGCCCCCTCTGTCTTTACCTTCATACACGATTTGGGATTCATAAAAATCAAAATGCACTCGGAATGAATTGCATATGAGTTTCACTCTCATGAGATCTCATCAGCGATGCATCTCCGCCGTTCCTTCCAGGGTTTGCTGTCAGGTTGATAAACCGTCATAACAGAGGACACCCGAACAAAATTGAACTGATTATTCGGATTGAAACTTTCACACCAAAAATAAGCCGTTCGAATATTGGACGGGCCAATGAATATTCTCCACCAGTTGCGAGGTTTAACAACTAATAGTGTTTTCTTAGTGTCTACTTACATTTCATCAAGTGGATAGTCAGTTGATAATTGTTCAACTATCCCCATTGTTAATAGTAAAGATAGCTGAAGCAAGGAATCCTCTTCGATTACTCGTTATCACACTGTGACATTGATATTCGATCACAAAGTGGCAGGAAAAGTTACGATTCATTAAATAATCTGGGGTGGTAGAAGGTGGTTACATATTTCTAATCACTTGGTTAAACTGATTACATAACACGATCATTCACTTGTCGTTCGATTTTCTTAACAATAGTCTATGTCCTTGGGCCATAACAACCTGAATATGTGAGTTATCTGCTCTTTTGCACAGTTCGGAATGGGGAATCCGAATAGCTACTACCTGTGACGTTGCATAGACAGATTAATTGGTGTTTTGTAGATGACCTTCAAGGCTTAATAACGCCTAATCACGTAATTATATTTTTTTAATCTAAGAACTGTTATGTTTTTGCGCAATTAGTTGAACAGCAAATCAATGCGGTTCATCGAATTCATGAGAACAGAAAAGAAGACGCATTTCCCGGGATGCCTGTTATTCAGAAGGATCCGCCAACACTGGTCGAACGGTTCTGGTCATCGTCACTACACTCCAAAAGTTGTACTTTGAAACCCATCACCGTTGAATAACTTTTCCCCGATGTTTGTGATAACCAACAAAGAGCACTGGACAGCTGCTTCGTCCTATTTGGGACTCGTCAGCTGTCCAATACTCTTTGTTGCTTATCAAAAACATTTCCATCATATTTGAATACATCGTGAGGAATTAATGATCTCCCAAGGAATAAAACCCACATCGAAGACCATCAGGAGTGCCTGGTGCCTCTGAACAATCGAATGGGCTAATCTAAGCTTGATATTTCCCCCGATCTCTTTTGTATCACGCAGCATCTTCTGGATTGACCGCATGGCTTCAGCCGAAAATTATTTGTGCAATTGTGAATTCAGTGTAAGAAAAGTAAACAAATAAAAAAAAGAATGGCGCATAGTCACGAAAGCCAAAAGAAGAAAGATGTTGGAGGTATTTAAATCGCTTTATGTCTTTATTATCTTTATTACACATCAGTATGTGACGATCAGCAGAGGGGGCGGATTTCATAGTCAAGAAGATCTGCGGTTCAGTGATGGTAACCGGCAACCTAAGCCCCAAGACTTGGAGTGGTGAACCACACGAGACCTCGCTAGGTCATGCGTGGTATAGAACCGAGTGTGAGTAAAGTTGCCTATCGCCTAACTTAGGTGGCGACGGCGGGACTCGAACCTCGGATCACGGGATCCAGAGCACGCCGGTAACATCGACTAAACTACTTTGCTATTTTGAAACATCCCAATTTACATATCCTGATACAAACATAAAGACAGCAACGAAAATAAGTGTCCATTGGCTATCAAAAGGATGCATGAGGTGTTAATGTTTGACTAATAACGATGCAAGGAAACACTGTTAATAGATTGCCTATGTGATTATATAGGGATGGTTTATGTTTTGTGATGAGCATCTTTTCGGAAAATGGCAGAAATTTCGTTTTGCAGTTAGGCTTCGAACTACTGGATTAAGTCAACCTGGAGGCGTATTGCCCCAAGATTTAATGCAATGTTCAAAGCTAGATTCTTGGATTCGTCTTGCTCTTTGAAATATGTTGCAACTACGAGATCAATAGTGGATCGATGTCTGACCTAACGAGTCAAGGAACGCATTCTTTTGATATAGTGGATTGTTTGAAACCATCGTTTGGACTCAAAATGCGAAAAAGATGCATGAATGTTTGCCTGAATTTCACCCTCTTTCTGTTGCTCGTTCAGTCATCTGCATTTTAATCGCTTTAGTTCAATTCAGATGGCCTTTGTTTTTAATGAGATCAGTAGACGTGAAGCTTCACCTAACTGGCATGCCAACTAATCTAGAGGAAGTTTTCTGTTACAGATCGCAGGTGCAGCATAGTTTGCGAACTGCATTCCACAGAAAATCTGAGACCTGGAATGTGTGAATGAGAATCCCATTATTTCTCTACAGGATAGGTGGGGTATCAAGTTAAGTCCAAGTAAGCTTTATGCACCCGAAGGGTGAGTTTTCAGCGATTTTTCACGACAATACAGTGCAACTGGGTAGGGGGGGGTGGGGTCGCTTCAGAGTGTGAATAGGTTAGCCAAAAACAGGACAGCAAACTGCAAACAGGAAGACGTTAGTGACACATTAAATAAATGAATAAACTAATTCATGAAGTGTTCAACCAGACCTGTAATAATTGGTGCCCGATTTATTAAAAAGCGAGACAGAAAAGGAAGGATACTGTTTCTGTATGTGACGGCGCGTTCGGGATGGAGCCGATAATGGGAGCGGGTACGGGGTTTCACATGGATTTAATAAGTTTGAGCCGGCAACAGTAAAGTTAACAGTTGGGATATCAGCTCCAGGGTTTTTCCTGGGACCACAGAGGTGTGTATCATAAGCATTTATATACTCATTGATTGCCTACGAACCTGAGCAAGGGAGCTCGACAGAAATTGTTAATCACAGAGCTAATAATCTGAACGGTAACTACCGTAGAGCCCATTGAAATTCAATAATACAGATAAAAGAGATCACACCGAAGACCACTGAGTCCGTAATATTGACGCCACGGTACTGCGATTCACCAAAATATATACCATACAAAATGGAAATGGAAATCGCCGAATCCAAAGAATAAGGGCTCGTATCCCTGCAGTGTTCATGGTTTTAGTCTCCTCACTGCCTAGTCAGGACAGAAGAGAGGTAGTAAGTCGATCAAATCCCTGGCGTTTTGGACAAGCCTCTCGAAATGGAAACGTTATGATTAATACTATTCAAGGTTAGCCGGGGAGCACTGAGCGAGGGACGTCTCCAGACGAACTGTACACGTTCATCGATTTCAGTTTGTTGAGGGAATGGTCTAATCAGTTAATTTCATCTGTAATTGATCCGTCTCACCGGATAATGCCTTATGATATATTTGTCCAGATGTAAAGTTTTTACATTTGGATGATCAACACAAACATCGTTGGCTTTTCAAGAACTTGTGAGGAACCTGGCAACAGAATTTCGCACACAGGGTGCACACAACAGGAAGGCTCAAATGATGACTCAGACCTGACTGTGTAAAAACGAGCAACTGTTTTGCTCAAATCATTGCTTATTGAAAGCAAGTGAAATGTTTATTTTATTAGGTAATCACAGTATTAGGTTATTTCTCACCCTTAATCCCGGGATTCCGTAGTTCGCCGTGCAATCCACTCATACCTTTCTCCTTCATAATATGACGATTGCTGTTGACGCATTGTGAGTTCGCTTGTTCTCTAACTAAACAGGGCACATGTATATGTACAGCGAAAAGTTTATGGCGTTCTCTAGTACTTTTAATGTTTCAATAAACGTAGACACTTCTAACACTATCTTAAAAAACTGAGAAATAACCAAAGAAGAACTTAAATAAACAATCTAAGGAAAATCAAGTTAATTTTTGCAAAAATAAGTGGAAAACCTCAAATTTCAGTGGTACAACTACTAGTTCACTCCCTTAGATCCTGTTCGCTCAAATTACACCATCACATAGAATCATTTTGTTTCTGGAATTCTGCATATCTCTTTGATATACTCCACATCAGACTTTCAGTCATACACCTCCATCAACATTGAACGATTCTGACTCTTTCTAGTCATGACTGCTTCCGGCCCCTGCAGGTCAGTAAAGGAGGACATGGTGTCTTGGTAAAGTATTCCAGTCAAAATGGTTCAGATGCTCTCTGTTATTTTCAGATTTAAAGGCTGAATAGGCTTTTGATACCACAAAGGAGTAAACCCGATCTGGTTAACTTTCAGTTGTGAAATACCGTTTTGTCTTCGCGTAAAATTGTTTCCATATGGCTCGCTAAAGTCATTACCGACAGCAGATATTGCTCCAACGTCTGAAACTTGCATGTCGCTTGGTATCATCAAATCACTTTGACAGTTCAGTTACATCAAGAAATCTTCATTGTTTTCCTGTTTCTCGTCATGCATAATACTGATAACACGTACAGGCAACGGGTTCATCGTGATTGGACATTATTCATCGCTGAATTATGCGAAGTTTTGTTCCAGTTTTCATGTGATATGTGCCTATGATAGGCGTGACCTTGTTAGAGTTAGGAATGTTTTCATCGTTAAGCACCTGATCCGGCGAACCATATACGAGCGTTTGACGTATAATTCCAACTGAAACATTCAATTTCAGTCCCATTTTACATCCGAGATGAATGAAACATTTTAATGATATACAAAGCAAATTGGGGTAATTTTTCACGGAAACTCATTCTCACATCCGATTCTTTTCACCCATCGATTCTTTTGCTTTGGCTTCAAATAGTGTGCTGTTGTGGATCTGGATCTCCAGTATGGTCTGTCTATCATCTGGCAAAATGCATCGATTCCTGTTCTTCGGATTTCGGTAGGCTTCTTCAAGCGCACTATGATCGTCGCTGGCTTCTGGGAAGGCCAAAGTCGGTTGAGAAGAACCCATTGTTCGGATCTCGCTCTATGATCTTATTTTAGCTTGGCCTTAACAGCACGGGAACCTTTTCCCGGTAATATGTCAGAAGGTTCGTGACTTAAACGATAACAATTTGGTAAGGTTGCTCCACGATAAAGTGCGAATTGCTACAGAGACTGCAAACGAGCCAATTTACGGTACGATCGATGCGCTTTTCAAACTAGCTGCATTTGTGCAGATTGTCTCTGTTAGGCAAAGTGATCATACCATTAACAATGAACAGCTTGGAGACAAAAAAATTCTTTGTGGACAAAATGGACTAAAGCGTCAGAGTAAGGTTACCCTACAAATCTGTTATACTATGGATAAAAAAGTAATATTTCATCATTTTGATTGAACACTGGTTATCATTACTACTATTATCGTTAAACTATTCTTATATAATTCCATCGAACCAATTTGACCACAATGAGAGAGTATCGTTTTATCTGTAACGACTAATTGTTGAGCGTGAACTTTTGATAAAAATTCATACTCGGCAAGCAGATATGAAGTTGGGGCAAAGAGAAACAGCATAAAAGGTTACATTCAGTCAAAATGTGAATAAACACAGTGTCTACGACCACAGTTGCAATTTGATTGGCAGGTGAAGTTTCGATTGTCTATAAAAAAAATTCTTTCAGTTTCACCCTTTCCTCTATCCTCTCAGAGATACTCTTCCTGACTTTTGTTCAAACTACCCCGAATTGTCTGCCCTGCGTAAGTCGCACATACACACACACAGATCTCACGTACATCCAAATATGGATACATCCATGTCACTTTAGCGGTTCACTGAGTTTTCCCTGTTCCCAAATGTCTGAACGTCATATGTCACACAATGTCTATCTGGCTCGCGTTGTCTGTGTGCGTGAGTGAGCATGCTCGACATATATTCCGCAAAACCGAACAGCACAATCATGAATCAACATGTGTCCTGTTTTCTGTGTCATGTTACTAGTAGTAGTATATTTACGCGGACCGGTTGTGATAAAATGTAACGTATTTAGGGAAAACGAGAACACTCACGGCTACTCATATTGAACTATAGTGCCAACCCTACCCGAAGTGAACTAACTCACATTGACAGTCTTGTAACTCCCGGAAACCCAAAATAGATATCTGCCTGTTGCTCCCCAACAAAGAAATTTTGGATAGAAGAGGCTGGCTGCCCAAAGGGTAAGAATGCTGTGGTGTCTGCCTCGTAGACCTGGCAGTCCCCCGTTATTTTCAGGTAATTATATGTGACGGTAGCCTCTTAGGACCCCAGTTTCAAAGTTTTCGGTTTCGTTCTGCTCTGCTCTTGATCTGAAAGTGACACCGCGTTCCTGCTTTGACAACTATGGCGGTCGAGATCGCACAGCCGTCCAACAAATACCGCGGCACTTCCACACCTGCCTGATCCATCTAAATCCCGATCTAAGCGCTAAAGGCTGTTGAACTATTGTAGGGTAGGATTGTACATTCTAAATTCATTGTAACGTGGTAAACTTCATCGCCTGGTACAGACTGTGAGCCATATCTCCCATTAGAGAATCAGATATGTCCTGAATCAGATGGTACTGTGTGATCTTATTTCGTTTAAAGAACCCCGACCAAAAGCAAACAAAAGTCTCCAGTCTGTCTTCAGTCTTCAGGATTAAGGGCAGAGGGTAGGGTGCCCGTGTAAGCCCCATCACCACTGGGTCGAAGGTCCGATCACAAGTGTTCGTTCCTCCATTGCCCCTTCAGGTGCTCATCCAGACGCCGTTTGAAAGCAGCGTCTGTCTTCTCTTCCATCACAATCGCTGGAAGAGTGTTTCAGAGTGTTGTTGACCTACGCGAGAGTCTGTAGACTGACGGAAGACCAGCTGACTGAAGTTTCCGCAACGTGAGAGAGTGCCCCCGCGTGCAGTGCTCTGTCCGCAAAGGGAAGTACTGTTGCAGCTCCGGAACCATATCACCTCTCAGGATCTTCCTCGGGCAGATGAGATCTCCCCTGAGGCATCGATACGCAATTGGGAACAGACCAGTAGCCTGTAGACGACCTTCATAGCTGGGCCCGCGTANTTAGTGATGACGTAACCATAACACCCAAGTCTCGTTCGCACGATGTTCTGTGCAATGTGGCTCCCTGGAAGTTGTAGATTACCTCTGAGTCAGCACACCCCAAGGGCAGGTGAGCACACTTTGCTGTGTTGACTGGAAGATCCTAGGTATCCGCCGACTGAGCCAGGTTGTCCAAATCCGCTTGAAGAGAACTTCGATCATTCGGATCCCCGTTTGTACGCCAGATTTTGATGTCATCCGCATACATCAGGGGTGGGCTGCATAGTTGACTGGGTAGGTAGTTCACATATACCACAAAGAGCAATGGACCAAGAACCGAGCATTGGGGTACCTCACTGGGAGTGGAATACGACGCAGAGAGCGATTTGCCAACACGGACGCAGAATTTCCGATCGA
>UZAN01050141.1:2727-20925 GCA_900618425.1 Echinostoma caproni
ATTCTACTCATCTTATCCGGCCATTGCTCAGAGACTCAAGGATCAACTGCCACTGTCAACCATTTCTATGTGTGTCCATCATTTCACTTGATCCTGTGGCGCCAGCTATTCTTTTCAATTATTCATCCTCAAGCTTCTACATTAATATATGATCACAGAGTGGCAACAAAAGTCGTGATTTACAAAATAAACCGGGGTGGGGGAGGGGGGTTCTATGTGTGTCTATCCACCACCCCGAACTGTGCAAACAAAAACGGATCGTTCACGTATTGAGTATGCCATGGCCCGACAGTATGACGTAATTGACCTTTGTTCAGAAAATCAAACGATAACTGAATGACCGTGTTACGTAATCTGCTTAGACAAGTGATTACAACCCTGGAACCCCCCCTCCCCCACCCCGGTTTATTTTGTAAATCATGACTTTTGTTGCCACCTTGCGATCATGTAGATGTTAAGCAGAAGGCCAATTAGCCGATTAGCCGTTTAGTTTCGGTGTAGAGCATGGTTAATGATTGTAAAAACCTGAACTGAAATCTAGTACATTCGTCGTCTACCGTTGATCATTTGAGAACAGCTAGACAGTTCTCGTAATCGGCTTGTTGTTTTTTCCACCCCTATAAGATTGTTTCAATTAGCTCCTTGATAATGATGTTATCACCTGCACCTGTTTGAGCAAGTTGCCTGGTTTGTGAGACATCTCTTTTTGACAAGTTGGTTTTTTTTGATTTTACGAGTTTGCATTTTGTTGTCTATTGCTTTGCATCACAATATCCATCGTCTTCTCCTTCCTCCTCACCCACTCTAGGCATTCCGAGTTGAGACGCACAAGTTGCATGCGGAAAAGGAGACCGCACTGGAGGAATTACGAACCAAACGCCAGACAGAGTAAGGGAATCAGATTGTTATATTCACTCTAGATCCCTCGCTATGCCATTTTGCTTGTTTATGCTGGCATGAAGACTCTGATCAAGAAACTTAGCCATTACATTAAACTTCCTCATCGGTGATCTCGTGATCAGTCTGATCTATGATTACATAAACACTGAACGCTTTTACGAGATCCCGCCGTCCCTTGTCGCTGAGTGAAAGGATAAAAGGTAATGGAATTTTATATTCAAATACAACTTCGTGCAGTTATAGATGTAAAATTTTCACCTCGGGCTTTTTAATGATAGGGGTATGGAAGCATTTGTCGCTCAGCAGTACACTGGCAAAGCCTACCATCCACCATACTGTGTCAAAGTTTGATTCATCTGTCAGTAGCTACTTGGCAGACTTGCTCTCTGGTATTCCCACAGCGATAGCAACTTTGCGGCAGACTTGACCTAACTTTATTCTGTGTGATGCACGTTCGTAAATAGCGAAACCAAAAAACAGGATCATTTCAGGATCTTAGACTTAGAAAGATTTCGATTCATAGTGATCGCCAACTACGTCTGTTGCCAAGGTAATACGAGGATGATAGGTTATTCATATTCATTCGTTGAGCCTCTTACTACGCAGTTTATCTTCCTACTGTTGTGTATTGTTTCATCACATAATGCGTAAATTATTGATGAGCGTGAAACCAACTCACCATTTGCTGAATCACGTGGCTTGATCAATTATAATGCTGCGCTGCTTTGGGCTGTGGCAACCACCAAAAGATATATATCTTTTGCCCGATGTTTCTTAGGGCTCTTCGAGTGTGTTGGCATTGTGTTCTCGACGGATACTAGCAACCCGTTATCTAAATTATTTCATCTGGGACGTTTGTTAATCTCCAAAAGAGATTAGTTACCGTTCGTTTATAATGGTACGGCAACCTAAGAAAATGTGAGTGAGTCGTGTAAACACATCAGAACGTGCGCTTGTCTATTCCCCTCTGAATTTGGCTTAGCAGATTTTTATCGGTCTGCGGAATCATTTTGTCGTATGATGTTTTGTCTGATATTTTTCATACGGTGTTTTGTGTAGGCACTCTAGTCATTTTCATCTCCATAACTTGACTAGTTTTTTTTCTTTTTCCATGTTTTTCACTTCTTTTTGGTAGATGCGTAAATTAACAAGTTTGCCGGAAGGGGGAAACGCCCAATCAAAGGGCTTTTATGTGGATACAACAATCGCTTTACCACCGCTGTCTCTTCCATCTAAGATGAACTGCAAATCCTTGAAAATGTACTGGTTGACGATTGTGAAACAACTCACCAACAGTCTTCAGTGACAGTAGCAAGGATCAGTGGTTCGAACTCCGGTTTGGAGAGCTAAGTCACATAGTGTCCAGAGGATCAGTATGGGAACGAGGCCGCTGACCATGGAGCTGGTTAACTCATGAGAGCTCATGGGCTATTTGGGGTTTAAATGTAGGGAACCCGTACAATATTGGCAACAAATCGGATCACTCAATCTCTTCTTTCACTTCCACAGGCCCAGTAAAGGTTTATACGGTATATAGGGCAGGAGGAAGTGTTATGTTTAACACTGATTGATTCCTTATATTGGGATGCGTGATAAAGGGATCGGTTTTGTTGGAGCAGCCGACAAGCCCATTGCGAAAGATATCTCAGGGTACCAATAAGGTGTTATTCATATTTTCTATCCTCCAAAGTTACCATTTTTGGCCAAATGTGTTGTCCTATTCAGGTGCATAGAATATGGGCACATTATACGCATCAGGTGTACGAATTCGACTATGGCTGATAGCCTTTGTACAACACTGCACATTGAATGAGACTTGGTGATGGGAGCTCGCCCCACGCGGTACATCATTCACCGTTAATCGTATTTTTCTTTAACAAACGTCTGAATCCAGAGTGTACCAAACAAATCATGGTGCAATAATTTTCATGAAAAAGAAAGACGTTTCGCGATTTGTATATAGGCGGAACACTGCCAGGTTGCCCAGGTCAAGGCAGGCCGTTAATCGTGGATGTAAATGAATTTAAGACAGTCGAGTTTTCTCGTGCAAATTCGGAATTGTCAAAATCCGATATGTTCAGAATAGTGTCCGGTAGGTACATGGATGTATTTGAGGTTGCATTTCAGAGAATACTTTCACTAATCACCACAAGGGTGAGAATCTTACGTGGAAATCATACAGTCTGTTATTGATCCAGGGATTATCTGTTCGGCTTCACCTAGTGTCTTCTGTTGAACATTGACGAATTAGCGGGATTGTTTTGCTCTTTTTTTTAGGTGGGACTGAATGTGTAGACCGTTGGGAGAGAGAGGTCACTTCAGGTCCCATCCAGTAGTACTGTGCCGTAGTAAATTCACACTGGAACTGGTTCTAAGGTCACGCTCTAATTGATTGCAACCAGGACTAGAAATAAGGGTAATTTTCCAGTTCAACCCTTCGGAATTGATGAATAGTCAAATTGACTCGAGACTAGGACCCAATTCGGATCAGGCATCTGGGGTGATTCTTCGCCACTGACAATTCATTTAAGTGTCAATTAAAAATCCTCATACGATCGGCGGCTCATGAACAAAATGTGAATCCGTATAGAACGACACAAATATGAGACGAAATCAGCAATCGGTACTCAGCGCGATAATAGATAACCGCCCGATTCAACATTACCGAGGACCGGGCAAGCTAGATGGCCAAGTTGCAGCGAAGCTCATCGCGTTTGACGCGGAGCGTAAACTTTTGCACGGGGTAAGATGAACCGTTGGGGTCATACAGTGAGGGAACGCAGAGTTTGGCAAAGTTGGGATTAAACTGAACAGTTTGGAAGGGTCAATCTGGACAGCCTTATTGTTAAAAGTGAATGACATGAGGGGAGTGAGATTTGGAACAATTGTATTAACGATAACGATGAAGAAGCACACTGACAAATCGCCTAATCCAACAAGATATGAGACAGTCTGTCGTGGATCAGAAAGAGGTATCATTATCATCTTCACCATGGAGTGAAATACGGTGGAGCCAACTTCACCAATCGCTGCCAAGCTCCATATGATTCATATGATTTTCTGTACATTGCAAATAAGGCGCGGTGTGTTAGATGACTCCTACGAGTGAAGCTTATTAATCTGCATTCGAATTTTCCACTAAAATGTACTGCGATTTACTTCGCTATATCTTACACACTCGCTAAGTCAAACTCACCTTAAACTATGCAGAAATTGACGGTCGAAAACCTCCAGCCGGTGGATGTCTTCCACTGGAAAATTCAAGATCTCACAACCGTATGGCAGAACTGACCGAACTGGAGTACAGTGTACGCGACCGTTCGACTTCAGGGAAATGTCATGTTGATCCCATGGGTGTTTTGGTCCTGCGTACGAAGCTCCGTCCATGGAAGTATGTGCCATCTCCTCAACCGCGCTACCGTCATCATTGACAGCTACCCAAATTGGAGAGGTAATCCACTATAATCCATTCCTGACCATTTGGTTTCAAAGCAGGGATAAGTGACACTCAGCTTTGTGACATCGCTTTGCAGTTGAAGTGCTCAAAACGCATACGGTATGAGACAACAGAATCCATTTAGTTTGTCAAATGCGCTTAGCTCACTGCAGACCCCTACTATACCAGAACTATGCGAGTAGAACCATTTCTGTCGACTGACATGCCTCTGGGGCTTTTCTTGATACAGAATCGAATCAAATAGGGCGTGACAGTCAACCTAGTCCAATGGGATCATTGGATCAAAAAATAGTGCAACCCCTAGTTGATGGTGTTTCTGGCGTTACTCGAGAACTTGATGTAGTGCTACAAAATCCTGCCTACGGCTATTCTTATTTCTTAACGCCGTTGTGACTGTGTGAATGAAGATTATCTGACGGTGATTTGCGTAATCAGTGAGCGTAACTGGATTAAATTGTGTGGTTTTGTCAAATTTAAAGTTTTATCATGAGAAATACAAGCGGTTGCTTTTCTTGCCCCATAGGGTTCAGCACAAATGGATCGATTTACTGTTCATAGTAAGATGAGGAATATCACAAATTATCCTTTTATCGTGCACTGCAGCGGATGGTGAAATTTAAGATTCGTTAAAGTTTCATCCAGTTTGTGCTTGAAAGAATCAATTGTGGGAGCAGAAACAACGCGGAGTGTTAAAGAGTTTCAATATTACACACTCTGAGGGCAACTAAATGACACCGTCATTCTAGTCGACATTTTTGGAGCACCAGTTTGAATGAGTACTCCCTCAGGTAAGTGTTGGACGACAAAGCAAACAGTGAACACCATGAGCGATCAGGATTCTGCATTATTTGATACAACAAATTCCAGTCACCTCAAATTCGGCGATAATGTGTGGAGTACAGCCTCAATGATTCCAGTATTTCCACATAAGTCTTAGAATACAGTCCGTTGACTATTTTGGTGGCCATTCTTTGTGGACGTTTCAGAATCGAACGATCGCATCGTCTGCAAAAATGAACGTTTGTGACTCCAGAATGTCCGTTAGGTCGTTTATGAAAACTAGAAAAGTTGAGGGCCAAGCATGGATCCCCGTGGAACCCCTCGGACTACGTTGATAGGATCAGAAAGTGACCCAGAAACACGAACTGCGATGGTGCGTTATCGAAGAAATTCTTCTATCCAACCCAGTACAAATCTCCGAATTCCATAATTGTGTAGTTCCCTCGGTAGTATTTAATGGTTCACTCGGTTGAATGCTTTGGAGAATTCGAGGCACACTACGTCCACTGCATCACCGTGAATTGCTGCTTTTGTCCAGTCTTCTCTCGGGTCAGAAGAAGTTTAGTGGTACGCAGTCGCCTGCGNNNAAGCGACTCATCTCATTGTTTGCAACAATAGATTCCATGACTTTGGGTAATACGGGGAAGAGAGTAACGGAGCAGTAGTTAGCTGGGTCACTATGACAGCCACCCTTGTATGTTGGTGAAATTATTCCTTGTTTCCATGTTTGTGGGAGCACAGTTTTGTCGAGCATTTATTGGAGTAGTTCACTCAATGGTTGAGCTAAGTTACTTGCGAGATTGATAAGGGTTTGTGTATGGATGTTATCCATTCCCGGAGATGAATTCCTTTTCAGACACTGAAGTTTCGATGCTGTTAATTCTTGGGGAAAATCAGTTGTGGTGAGCGTTGGGTATGGTCTATCCTCAAGTAACAAAGGCAATCGTAGTCCGGTGTTCGCAGGTGCAATGAACACTTGAGCGTACTGGCTTTTTAACCATGCAGCTGCCTTCTTTGTTGTGGCTGAAACACGGTCTGCCAATCTGAGCACTAGAACACCAGACTTCATTTTTCTGGTGAGATTTATGTGTTTGTGCAACAGCTTGGGATTTGATATAAACTTGCACATTAGCATTTCTTGGTACATTAACTTGTCTTCTCGTGCAAACTTGGTTCAGTGGTTTCGAAGTAGACAATAAGTATACCATGTGTTGTTGCAAGGAAACCGTTTACAAGCTCTATGAGATACTTCTCTGCGAAATCCACTTCTTTGTTCGGCTTTGAATCACTGATTTTTGAACAGTTGAGTAAATAATGTGTTTTTTCTTCGTCACGCCCTTCATCATTCCCGTCAGGTGATTCATAAATTCGTCCCAGGATACCAAGAGATCTTACTGTTCGTTGATAATATTGCAAATCTGTCCCCAAAATCTTGAGTTTGGTGTAGTCAACAAACATACAGGAGTTAACCGTTAAAATATGCCGCACGGATGCATAGCAAATGTAGCCAAACGTCAACACAGCATGATCACTACGACCTAATGGAGTTGCAGTGAAAATCGTTTCCACCGTCAGTTCCTCGTTAGCTAACAACAAGTCCAAAATCGACGGTGACTGGTTGGCTCCTTCACAAAATTGTAAAGTAGATAGGATTCCATGAGCTGTGCGAGTTTACTCTCAAACGGTTGTAGAAAGGTCACTGTTTTAGCTAGATTCGGGCAATTGAAGTCGCCCATAATGAGAACATGAACTTCAGTGACAGAATTCGAAAAATGGTTTGCAATACTGTCTCATTGACTGAGTCTGTAGATAAGGGAGAGCGGTACACCACACCGATGAAGCCAATTTCGCTTTGCGACAATCGCACTTTTCACCAGAGTGAATCAGAAGCCGCAACAGAATAGTCAATTAACTCACATTGTAGTCTGCTGCTAAAGTAGAGTAACACCCCACCACCCCTTGTAGGTCGATCGCTTCTGAGCAGAGTCATGCTGGGACAGCGTAATTCTAAGTCCATAATGTCGGTTTTCAGCCAAGTATCGCCAACTGTGATAATGTCCCATTGGCCAGTTTCGCGACTCATTTCCACTTCTGAAAATTTGCTGGGAATTAGTGTAGAAACAATGCAGTTGGTCGCGGGGCAGAAACTCTAGTTGCTTTGCGGATGCGAGACCTTGGATTTGCGGATAGAAGGCATCCGTCGATTAGTGGTTTCGACAATCAATGCTTACTTAGTCTGGCCCAAGTGGGATGGAGTGAGCGGGTTAGTAACTTAGAAGTAAGTCGTCGGGTGTTCGGGAATGCATCAAACAAAAACTCGCGATCGCATCGAATTCAGCTCAGTAGGCTCCGTTGGTTAGGACACGGTTTGCGTATGTCCAACTGTGGCCTACTGCAGCGCGCCTTATTCACAGTGGCTGTTGCAGGCTGAAGAAAGCCATGTTGAGACCAGCAGATGACGTGGTGATGAGGCATGCAGAAATACAGAGCGATTAGGCAGAGTAGGTGTCTCTCGTCTTCCGGGTTGGATTACAAAAAACTCCGTAACCGCATAGTTGGGGACACCGAAGGTCATGACTGTTAACCGACAGCTTGCTGTCGCTTCTTATCAGGCCAGAATGCTTGAAAGAGTATGTATGCACTGTTTGGACTGTGTACTCTGTGTGTTGACCATATAGGTTCGCTTTCTTTTCCCGTCCCTAAAAACAGGCCCAATCCCTGTCCTCTTTACACATTCTCACTTATCTTGTATGCAATGAGTTTGGCAGCGAGCAGTAAAGTTTGCTTCACTGTATTACGCTTCACAATGATGGTGGTGCAAAGGTTGGTTGAGCTGATCATATTGTTTTCGGCTAAGGGAATATTTCTGGGAGAAGTGTTTGTTGTCTGGTCTGTGAGTTGCGGGAAGGAACATGAAGTCTGTGGGAACCCAGCTCGTATGGAGACGATATTTTCTGCCTGAGAAACACTTGTCGGGCGATGGATGTCCATACAGTGGTCCGTAACAGATGTTTTTCTACAGCATCAAAGGACATCGGGAAAACCCCTATTTGGATTCAGTTTCATAGTACACGAGTCTCTTCCGCTGGTTATATCCGGTCGGTGGTTAATTCGTAGTTTTGTAATCAGATATCGTGATCGATTTCGGCATTGAATGGTCCAGTTGATGAATCAAATGCTTTTTGCTCCAATCAGCTGTCGTTTGCTTACGTATTTTTGCCGTTATCGTCTGCTTGGGGATGACTGGTAACTTCCCATGCTTTGCGATCTTCGATGAGGTCAAAGTACCGTGAAACCAATTTATTTCGATATTTGCGCATTCCGAATACCTTGGCCATCCACATTCGATTTAACTGTGTTCATCCACACCCTTATCTGACCCTCCAAGTGTTATTTCCGATTTGACCGACTTGTCAAGAATATACCTTTTCTTGTAAGTTTGTTTCTGATCGGCAAACGACTTTACTGAAACACTGAAGACGTGAGGCAAGCAAGGATGGTCTCCTTATATCTTTTTGGGATTCTCACTTTTCAGAAACATACATAGCATTGATCGTCTGTCGTCTACCTCCATTCCAGGTTCATAAATGTCGTTTTAAGGTCCTAATTTCGCTTTGTCTTCATATCATTTACCTGTCCATCGTCTTTTTATCCCTTTGTTTTTACTCACTCCTCTGCAATGTTCTTGTGTTCGTTTGCTAAGACTAAGGCACGTTGAACAATGATATGCTTGTAGGATTACCTCATTTCCTCATTGTGTTTGCCCTTAGTTGAATTTATTTTCGTTGTCACAATTGTGCATCGCTTCGTCTGTTCAGCGAAATCACTTGCATCACTGTGGCTCACAAGAACAAAGTTTATCTAGTTCATATCACACGACTCGGGAGCGTTAGCACGTATGAACGTGCGAGTCAACTTGTTAATCGGTGTCCAATTGACAATTTGTCCGCTCAGTGGTATTTTGTTTATCAGATTAATTTCGTTACCGTACCCGGTTACCTTGGTATTTTCTCTCTCTCTCTCTCTCTCTCTCTGTATACGGTGAACTGTGTGGATCCTAATCACATCAATACGGTCATGCCTTGTTTGATGTACGGAACACCGCCACGACAGACAGTTTTCGCATCCGATTACGATATAGAACGTAGCGCATCTTGTTTCAAACCTAACCGGTTCGGACGTTCATTTGGTTGGTTGATTGGTTGTTGGTCATACCGATTGTTTGTCTTTTACCTTTGCTTTCCCTCAGTCAAACCGAAGCCAAATCCCGTATAGCGGGATACGAGACGCAGATTCAACGTCAGCATCACGAATTGGAAGTTGAACGTAAACGTACTCAGGTATGCCTTATTCTCTGTTTCTGATCTATATCTGTTTCTTTGTTTTGTCTTGCAATACTTTAATTGGTTGTACTTCTCCCATGGTTCACGGGTAAGATCATAAAGAATGTTCCTATTTCATTTTTAATTTCAGTTGTAGGTTTTGCAATTCTCACTGTAGTTGCACACGACTACCTCCTGAAGGATAAATCAGCTCTATTCATAGATTCTCGAGAATAGGATTACAATCGATGTACTTAGTACGGTCAGGTTTGCTTATTCAATTTTGCATTGGCGTCCCTTTTCTAGTGGAACCTGCAAGACACTAGGATGGTTTCAGTCAAGGCAATGACCAGTACCCTGGTGTATTTGCCGCCTCTAGAAAGCCTTTTTTCGAGTAGATAAATTGGGCCAGGGGGCAATGGCTTTATAAGTGGCAGATCGTACTTACAAAACTAGCTTCGAAACCTTGAAGTGTTTTGTTGGTAGAACGCTCTCCAGCACTGCCGTCGCTCGAATGTGGCCGCTTGTTCTGTGAGTCCGAGCTCATCCTATTCACGACCAGCGTCCAGTGTAATTGGAGTGTTTAAGCATTCTCACATACTCATGCTAGGAATAGTCCTAGCTAGTGTTAGAGTGGTCTGATCAGGATACAATGAGTAAGTTGCATGTGTTACACCGAAAGTGAGGAAAATCACGGCCACAAGTCGGGTGAATTCAGTAGTATCATCCAAGTGAGTGAAATTTTAGCTTTTACACCATGTCTCTTCGGATATAAAATTATAGAACCGGCTCATAAGCGGGCTGGCATTAAACAATGAAAACTTTCTTACGGTTACACCAATATATATATATATATATAATATAGTGTGATAATGTGATATCAATATCAGATCCATATTTGATAGAAATAATAATAACAGTACCTTTTAATTAGTGATATGAGTAAAGGTGCAATGCTCACAGCAAGAGGAACATGCTTACGACAACTCTCTATAGTTTATCAGTTAAATAAAAGCAAGTCTCGCAGTACCGAAGCGTTCATCGAAAGACAACGGCAAGAGGATCGGTCCACAATATCAATATCGTCTAAAATTTCTAATGCTCTCGTGAGAATGAATTCGGATCATGAAACCGCACCAGTAGCAGGTTTGCAATCAGAGAATATGACGCGAATAGTAGTTTCGAAGCGCGCAGGTAAAAGGAAAACGCAAAAAAACTCGCACCATGTAAGGCACTAGAAGTAGCAACGTGAGAAGACTCCCTTGTGTTAAAGCACGTGAAATGTCCCATATCTATGCCATGCCGTAGTCGCGAGATAACCTGCAGGCGTTCAGATCACCATTCTCGGTAAACGAATTGAGCAATACAAATCGATCAAAATAACCGAGTGCGTAATTCTAGTCTGAAGCACCATGCTGATAGTTTCACGCTTCCTATCTAGAGCCGAAGGTTTCTGAGTTTCGGTCTGTAGTTGGAAGCACGTAGAGTAAAAAGCAAAGTGATCGACGCTGGAGGAAAATAAAAAGAGAATTAGTCCTCCAAAGCTTAGAATTGTAGCTTCTTACTCGATAGAAACGTGAATGGGAAGCTCAGCTAAGTGTCCCAAATGTATGATTTTTAATTATTCTACATGACGAACTTATCAGATGATAGTCTCTTGAAATGTTGGCAAAATAAATTAACAACCATGGGTTCGTATTACGCGGTCTTTCTCGTCTGGCATTATTGAAAGAGAAAATGAACATTTGTTATGTTTAATCATCATTGATCGATAACAAATTTGATGACTGCAGCAGGCCCTCCCCATTAAATTCTTCTTTTTTATGACACCCTTTGATTTTCCTTGACTCCTCTCCTGTCGATCTCCTTCATCTGTGATACGTATCAAATAAAAAAGAATGTAAAAGGATCATGATTAAAAAACCTGGTGTACGTTTTGGCATGTTAAGAGTACAAAACATTTTTCATAACGGTTGGAACACTCCAGTCGATAATCATAACGTAACGTGGGCAACAGGGCAGTGAATGCGTTAAAGTTTAGCACAGCTGACTTGAGATAGTGTGTTGTTGTCTTTTGAACTTGTTCGTGCAGAGTACACCAGTATACGCTTCAGGTATGCCCTCCAGATTTGTTCAGCTACCATCTTTTTGTATAATGGGTCATTAGTGCTGTTAAAGATAGCTTTGCAAGTTTTCACATGAGATACAGTGCACTAAATGTTGTTAGAACCACTCAAATATATTGTCGTTTTCTATGCTCGGTATAGCACAAGAGAAGCAACTTTTTCATGCAGATTACTCATACTAATAACTATGCGGAACGCACATTCTTTCGCGTTAAGCATTCCAGTCATCTGCATCGATGTATTCTCAAGAATGTGTCCGTTGGTTATAATATGTCATCAAGCACATTCCAGTGAAACGTTTTTATTTATTAACGCATCGTTTGTAATCGATGATTATATATATATATATCGTGGTACAATAATCTTTGTAAAAAGAAAAACGTTCCCTGGTTTGCGTGTGGGTTGAATACGTCCAGGTTGCCCAAGCCAAGGTAGGTGAATTTTCTTGGGGAATCCATAACCTTAACCTTCGTCTAACTGAAGCCTGGCCCGCTAGGCAGAGGGGCGATGTGTGAAAACCGCAATTCATTTTGAGCCGGTGTCCAGTTCATCGGATCATACGCCTTTTGGACGGGGTCAAACGTCCAAGATGCTTAATGGAGCCAGTGACCACTCCCACAACCGGAAATGTGTGATTGTGGTTCGTAGGCCTCCTCATGGTTGGTTTGGAATCAGGGTTTTTGATCAACTCCCCTAGATGAACTACCAGTGATCCACCAACCCGGTNATAAACCAGGATTTCTGCTTTTCGTCCTCTCGCTTTGGTGAAAATACCTCCACCACGAGGAAGGGGTGAGTAGGACTTCCTCATCAGAGGCTGTTTGAGACGCTTGGTCGTATGGGAGCATTTCGAAAGGTGCAGGGGAAGGGTGACTAAGCACAACCCTAGGCATCCACCCCAGACCATACTGGAAATTTCGGAGGTGTAATCGATGATTCATTCACTCCAACTGGTGATCCTCAGTCGGTCAGGATCTACTTAGGCAGTTTTGCTGTCACGCAGACACCCTGGAAATGGTCGATAAATTAGGCGGATACCCATGGGACAATATTGAATTACCCTGTCTTACGTTGTAACAGAAAACGCGACATCCGGAATGATTTTGGAATGAATAGTTGAGTCGAAATACCAGAAATCCTCTTCACGCTGTCCTGGAATAAGATGAAAGCTGCATATTGGGTACGCGATTTTAGTGGTGGTATTATTGTAATCTTTTCTCCCTTAAAGACCATAGGTGAAATCAGAACATAGTGTAAACTCCTCGATATCTTGTCTGTCGTGGTTCCATAAAGCTAAAATCTTGTGACTAAAAATAGCATCACATTCAATCAGGTCGAGCTCGAAAAACAACGCATATCCGGAGTTCTTTGAGCAACACTCCAACGAGTAGCACTGACGCTTGGTGGTCAGAAAGCAGTGTCAGCTAACTCTTCCGTCCGTATGACTGGACGCTCGGACAGAATTTGGCTACTGATAACAGCTGGTAGTAGTAATGCGAAAACTTCATAATTTATTCGCAGCTTTTAACGCTGTGCTAACATTTTAAATTTTTTTAGAACAGCAAGCTTACATTAGCCCATTCAATTGTTAAGAGGTTCACTCACCTCGTTACCATATTTTCAATGAATGGTTCGTAGTTCTTTCCACCAATCTTACTTAGAGCGTTCAAAATTAAACTTCATCAGTGTCCGTTCTGTCTCTATCACACTAGTGATCACATAAATGATAGATGCACCAAATACGCAACATGCAACTTTTAGTTTTCTGTGTCATAATGTTGTTACCATATGACCACTTTTTACTAGAGAACCTGGTTATCGCCAGTAAAACCTTGGTTGAAGCATTTTTTTATGTCATTGGGTTTTTCGAACTCACTTGTTCATCTAGCATAGGAGCTGTGTGATATCTGTGTGTCATAAATGAAAAAAGATGGTAAACGTCTCTACTGATGTGAAGTATCGTCGTCGGAAAATGTAACCGATTAATCCAAACGTGGTAAAAATGACATCTGATAGTCTTTTACATTCGAACTTTTCGTGTGTTACCTTGTACTACCTATTTCTGGCAATCCGATTGTCTATGCTTAAATTTTATTACATATTCAACGGTCACTTTTACTGACGAGAAATGTGTCCGTAGCATGCAGTTCCGTGCGTAAGAACGACAGGCTACATAATTTGACTACTGAAAAGTATTAAAGTACTCTGGTAATGAATATAGTTGTGGAAGTTTAAAAGGGTGTCATAAAGTTGACTGCATTTGTCTCCCACACAGTACATCAATTACACGATTCGTTAGTCGCCCTGTATTTACATCAATTTCAAGCAATCGATAAATACAAGCAAGATTCATTTAATTGGTGGTTTTATTTGTAAGTATCATTCGAGTTTTGTGCTCGGTTGAGTGAAGTTCACTTACCGTTATTAAGACCTGAGATTCATCATATGCACATTTGTTCATCTGGTNATTGCAGCATCTTGAGAAGTTGTTCTCTGAAATGAACATATCAGGATATAGTTGGTTTGATGCGAAATTTATTATACAATGATTAGATCGCCCCGAATTCAGTGTCAGTGAGACGAGTGAAGCCCTAATAATCACATTCTGTCAGTACACTTGGCTCTGACTATTTTTTGGGTGGCTATTGTTTACAGTCATTTGAATACCTTCTTGCCACAGTTTACCTACGATAAATTTCTTCCCAGCTTTGCCATATTTCTTTCGTTTACATTGTTCTTTCGGTAGCTTTCACCGTATCACGATAATGTTACGGTAGTTAATGTTTTTGGGTTTCTGAACTTTGTACTGAAAGAATCCAGTCTGTCCATGCAGTGGACTCATCTTCTTTTTCCTCGTATTCTTACTTCTTCCCATGTTTCACGAAGGAACTGATAATGAATCTCAATGAATCTCAGAATGAGCTAACACGTTGTCTCGAGCATCAAAAGCGCCAGTCTGAAGTGATCTCCAGTTTGGAGTATCAGTTTGCCGTGAGTTCTGTTCTGTTACCTCATACGTTCTTTTTACGCTGTCCGCAAATCATTCGCTTCCGTCAGTCTATTTCAAGACGGTCTGAATGCATCTTTCAATGCAGCAGAGTTATTCCTGTCGAGTCTGTGGTTTAATGTGCGGTTCATTGGCGTTTTCCCGAATACCATGTCAATTATTGAGAGCAAAGCAAAGGCGGTGGCTTTGCTTTATAGCGGGCTGCGAGCGCCCTGTTGCAATGTGATATTTTCTATAGGAGAGCGTTTCTCAAGCAAACGTCCACTGCTTCCTAAATTCTCGTTGATTATCTCCGCGTGCTTTTTAACGGGCATAGGTTTATCTTCACGATTAGCCACTAGGTCAGTGACTGGCCCCTACTCTGAGACCCGGGGCAAGTGCTTAACATTCCTCTCTGCTCATTGTCATTGACCGATTTGCCGGCTCTCGTGACATGCGTGCATGCTTTGTTTCTGTAGTTCAGTGAATGCACCATTCACATACCTCAGACGGGATGGATTTCATAGAAAAAGTGTTCTATTTATCCGAATCCCAGTCATGTACCAAGCTAAACATCTCGTTTCAGATCGATGATAAAAGCTTGCATCCTTGTTTATAAAAAATACTCTCAATGGGTATATCACCTACCGTTTCTGTTTTTGGGTACTATTTTTGTTGATATTGACTTACAACGATCATTCATCAGAATTCATCTTCATGCACTCCTCGCAAATAACTGTAAGGCTAATGCAAATTTAAAAAAGTCCCTGTGTCGTAAGTTTCATTGTGGCAAGTTAGCCTTAAATGGCGCGGAAGACCAGATTTGATCGGAGGTTTCCGTTTAGAGTTAACAGCTAATCAACTGTCTCCCTTCGTTGCTGTCGGGCTAAGATAAAATGGCTGAATGTTATCAGCGACGACGCCTGAGCAAACAAATAAGTGATTCTAGTCAACCCGGGTGCGAACACGTTCGTAGCACAAGCTTTTCGTGCGAGGTGTACGGAGTTTAATGCTCTGACGGGACGGTGAGTATATACAACTGATGAACTCTAATGAGGGAGAAAGTTCATTCTAGTGCTTGACATGCGCTTGGCAACCGGATGACCAGAGAATTGTGCGTGAAGATCAGGTCGGCAGGGTGGTCAGCCTAAATGATTATCATTTGCCCCTTATTGCTACTCACAAGTGATTGTGATATGGTCATGGACCAAGTTTGTTGTTTGACTTTATATACATCTGCATCGTACTTTTTGGCCTTTACTGTGTTTGAAGGAAACTGTGGTATGAATACTTTAGGCAAACCGTACTTTGTAGATGGGTACGATACTCTCTGTTTGGATATTATACTGAAGGATCACAGGCGATGAACTTAAGGGAATTATTTTCCACATTTTTAGAAGCCGTTCTTCGTTGACTGGGAGAATAGGATTTTCCCGTCATTTGGAATCTTCAAATGAGTTCATTTTTAATCGCAATATTGTAAGAAATTTGGCATATCGCTGTGAGTCATCAGCGAGGGCGTTGTCACTTGTATTTGAGGGATAGGTTACTCTATTCATCCGTTGATAAGGTTACGAATGAAGTGTGTAATTTTTTGATCGGTTATCCATTATTCGTAATTCTGTTTCCACATTGATTATTATCGTATTTCACATCGCAAACTGAATTTGTCCCCTTTCACATAAATACACAGGAACTTAATGCCCAGAAACAACGCCTCCTTGAAGAAGTTACCCAATCGATGTCACTGAACGTGAGCACTGTGAATGAACTCCGCGCTCAGGTGGCTCAGATGTCCACCGATCTTGTGCGTGTCACTGCCGAACTACAAGAGGCTCATCGACGTGCGGATAATCTGGAAAATGAGCTAGATGCAGTTCGAGCGAAGGCATCGGCAGGCGATAAGAGTACCACAGTCGTCAGTTCTGAAAAACGTACGGATGCCGGTGTGAGCACAGATTTGACACTTACCTCGGGCGGTCGTGCTGGTGACGAGAAATCACATTCTCCGTATGCACGGAAAGAACCCTCTGTTCTGGTAGATCTCGAGTCCAAGGTAGCTTTGGATCAGTTGCGAGAACAACTGAGCAAAGCTGAAGGAAACTATGAAAAAGTCACTCGCGATTTGGATGAGGCACATAAACAACAGGAGGTTTATGTATCAGAATTAAAGCGATATAAGGTAATTATTGTGTGTGTGTAACAATATACATGACACGTCACGTCCGACAAATGTATAATAGCAGTTACTTTGATATATATATATATATATATATACTGACGGTTCCAGACTACGGTAAACATATCCTTTTACATCAACCTTTGTAGCAAGGATGTTAGTCCACGGTTTGTTTGTGAGCGGAACGCCACCAGATTACCCAAAACAAACTAAGTGAATTATCTTTGAGATCATAAACCGGAGCCTCCGGCTTGTCAGCGTCTGATTGACAAGGTAGTCCGGAGTTTAGTCGGTTGGATCATACAGCCTTCAGATGTGGTTCGTACTTCCAGTTCATCCAATCGTTCAGTGGCAACGAAGACCACCATGACGTAGTTTTCCTCGGGAATGTTCATCCCCCCTCTTTTAAGGTATGCAATCAGCATTTTCTAGCTGCTCCGAATGAATCAGCTATTGGTGGCACATCGGTGTATCTATATGTCTGTTTCCATCAAAATACCCTCCGCTTGAGGTGCTAGTGATTATCAATTCGTCAGTAGGTGCTTTAAGTGGTATACTTCGATGTAATATTTGTTACTTTGAGAACGGGTTCTCGCCTGCTCTCGGAGACAATTTTATGTAATTGCCTTCAGGCTACAAAACGGTCCTAATATTACATTACTGCTTCATCTATAATCAGAACTTTTTATTGAACCCCTTCTAACAAATATCTTAATCGTGGGGTACGGCCGTTCTCTATTCTGATCTATTATCTTCAATCACTACACAAAATATCAGCCTACTAAGTGAAGAAAACATGGACAAAGAGAAATTAAGTTAAAGTGGTTTGCTTTTGAGCTCTGTCAATTGTGTTGCATCCGCGCCTGTTTCGCTGATATCCCGAGAAAATGACTATATAGGGGATTAGGGATAGAACCCAGTTCGAGAAATTATAAAATACAATTGAAGGTGTTAGGTCAGAAGAGATTGAAGTCCATTTGCAGTCTTGTATCACTTATTGACACCGGACCCGGTATTTCCCTATTTAGAACCCATAACCATTATTTTTCTTTCCAGAATACTTTGATAGAAACAGAATATCTGTTGGCAAAACTGCAAGACTTTGTTGCTGAATCAGAACAGAAATGGCGCCAACTTCTGGCCGATTCAGAAGCTGAGCGTGAGAAGCTAACGGTGCGGCNGGCTTGCAGAAGCCCAGAAAAATGCAATGGAGGTAAGTTGAACAGTCAGTCTATTAGTCTACATGCCTTGTCTACCTATCTTGCCTGCCTGATTATCTGTCACTTAGTATTATGAAGATCTTTGAATTTCTCTGGGAATCTAGATTGTTTTCTGATAGTTTTTGGAAAATATCCTCATGGGATATCTAAACTGTATTCTATTTTGTCTCATGTGCCAAACTCTCGGTAAAACAGGTAAAACAGTTAGCCACCCAGCCAGAACGTATA
>UZAN01050142.1:0-12354 GCA_900618425.1 Echinostoma caproni
ACAGGTTGAATGCATTTAGAACCAACTCTATACTAACGAGAGGTTAGCGCGATGAGTCTCCAATTCACTCTACTCATTGTGGAACCGGCAGTCCGGCTGGTAGAAACAAACGGATAAATATTCCCGGGAAGAAAAACAATGCATGTGTGTGTGTGTGTGTATCGCCGCAACTGAACACAAAACTCAAAAACTCAAGGACCCACCAGCATCAATTCGAACTTGATACATACAACCCGTCCAATTGGTGGCACGATTTCTCGGTGAGATCACAGATTTCCAAACAGATGATGATAAGCGCATGCACACAAGTGTTGCCANGTTGCCAAAAGGATGGTAACAGACACCAACCCGGACGTGAATAAAGACGAGGCTCCAATGCAGACAGATCAGAAACAAGTTATTTGAGGTAAGGCTGCGGAGATCTTAAGTTCTGATTTTACAACCATGTACTTTCGTGCACCGGCTTTGTTGGCTGTCTTTTGGTGTCCCATTTGGATAAAAGAGTAGAATGAAGATTGGAGTGTTGAAAGCAAATTCAAGCGGAAGATGGATAATTCATACAGAATGGCGATAGGAGAGTAATAAGTAGATGCACGAATGCCACTGTTTGCGACACCCAGCCGTATCGCTCAGTGTCTATGTAAAGCAATTGTACAACCAAACAGATTTACAAGGACCCGAAAGAACAATTCAGAAGTTCTACTTTTTGGGTTATAGAAATATTAACCATACGCACTCGGGTGGCGGTTTTGGTTGCTAGCTTTCGACTACCTATTTGCATGAACGAGTGATGAAAAGACTGGAATGTTGGAAGTAATGTCAACGGGAAGGTAGAGAATTTAGCTAGACCGAGGTTACAAAAAGAGGCTCAGAAGATGGACAAGTGGTGCTGTTTAGNGAGACTCAGTCATTTCACTCAGTTGATTACGCTGATCCCGAGGAAGCTAAATGTGACTTGCATCAGCGAGTCCCTTAGTCAGGACTTTTAAACCATTAAGTCCATTTCTGACCGCAACTTACCTCGGAAAATATTCTACGCTGGTGACAAGCGTAGCACATACGTGTCCCAGCTGACATAAAATATGGATGTTGGGTAATTGCTTCAGTGCATTAACGCGACTGCATAAAACTTTGCGTCTAATCGCAGTATTCTTTGTTCACAAGACTCGTGCAGCGAGGCGCAGACAGCGGTGTTCGATTAATCGTCAGTCTGTCTTTATCCTGTTCCCGTAACGGCCAAGTCTCTGGACTGCATGGCAAAACCGATCGAACTTTTACAGCATGAACTCGAGCCAGATGTGTCCATATGGCAAACGCTAACCCATGTGCATATGATTTATCCATCAAACGATAATATGTGGTGTTCACAGAAAGGTTGACCGTAGCTGATCAATCAGATAGAATCGGATGAATAATTCGACTTGGGATTTGCCCTACTAAAGAAGAGAATACATTGTATTCACTCACCACGCATTCGGCACGAATAGCGACAACGCTAACAGTCTCTTCCATGATCACGCCATCTTCACTGCTGCCCCGATTTTCATTCTGGCCTCGACCGCCAATATCCACATAAGTGCTAGCTAGGGGTTGAGAATCATCAAGTGTGGCAACCAGGCCAAGCATCACCCGTCCGGGCCAACGGCCAACAAGATGTGGACGCCCAGTGTATCCATCGTAGTGAATGTAGGCTGCAGGAATTTGACTATTCGAACCACCACCTCCTCCTCTAGCACCCGCCTCATGAACCGGTCGTACGACCAGTGCCCATACGGGTAGGAGATGAGTAACATCAAATTCCGTGACTTCCGGAAACTGGTTACTTTTCGATGTTGTCCCAGAGTTGTATTCCGCTGAATCATGACTTTCAGTTGTCGTATGTGTTTCACCCAGATAGATTCGCTGTCCGGTTCCTGGTCGCATCGTGTAGATTCTAAAGGATAAAGCATAGAGAGAGAAAATCGATGAAATAATGCATTAGAGAAGTTGGTAAATAGTTCACATTTTCGATGTGAAATATAAGTATGCATCGGCGGCACTGAGTTGAAACAAGTTTTAATTACCGGGCATGGAATACGTTCATTTGACATGCGCTCTTCAGATCGCAGTCCAATGTTTTTTGCCAAACCGGCCGTAGCATGCAATTCAGCTCCGAGATAGTCGATTCATCCGATTCATCCACACCTTCGTCCTTGGGCAAGAGGGTAAGGGGCAATTGTAGCTCATCAAACCATCTCACTGTTTTAATTAAAGTTGTCGACGCCTAGAAAACCCATTTCATCTCCGTGAAATTTTAGTTTCTGACAATTATAAAAGTCAGCACTCATAATATCATAGCATCTCCCACTCACCCCCCACCCACCCCTGAAAAAAGAAAGTCTATCTGCATTCATTTGACTGTGTCAACATACCGGATGACCCGTGATGGTGAAATGCGTGGAAATGGTTATCCACAATTACAAGTACAACATATTGGGTAATTGGCCGCAAGAATTCGCCGGTAAAACGAAGCTAAAGTTGAGACAAACATTAAAAAAAAACAGTCATTATTCAACTTCCCAAAATACTGAAGAAAGGAACAGAATTTATTTGTGAAAACAGAAAAGACACGGAAAACTTCGTGTGAGACAGTTCAATTCACTTTCTCACACCACCACGGAATTTGGTGTCATTTGGGTTGACATCGCAAGGCTAGTTCAAGCGTCCCGGTCGATTCCTGTCAGGTCAGGTCAGACATCTGAATAGGACATGTGTACAGGAGACAGGCTGTCTGTTCATTGTGCTAACTAGAAAATGCTATAGGCATTCCATGAAGGTGTGTGTGTGTGTGTATGAACGTGATTTAACACTTGCCCCATACTACCAAAGCTGCTGCCCAACCCATGAGGTGCGTCAGCCGACGTCAGATGTCATTGGATTGTCACTACAGACAGTTTTCTTTGCCATCAGTACCAAGAATGCAACGGCAGAATCAAGATCTTAGCGACATAACACTTGGAAAGTCCGGGTGATTATCAGTTCGTATTTTACCCCCCGCCCTCCTGGACAGTCGCTGCGACACTCACCTTTCACATCTTCATGTGCTTATTCGGGGACATCAACGGTACTGTACATGTTTGAGCGAAATCACGGGAAAGCGAACTGTGAAGTTTATCTAGTTCACTGTCCTAACAATGACAAAGAAACAGCATTATTCCGTTGACTTTCCACATGTTACTTACTTGACAACCAAAGAATCAGTATAGTGCAAGTGTACCACTGATTTATTGTGTAGTAGATATATTAATTTGGAAAATAGGCGTGAGACGATATTACACTATATTTTAGGTGAACCGTTCAGCTTTTTTAAGGTGATGTAATCGATGAACCTTAAAAGATGTTCTGAAAGCACGATCTAGGCTTTTTTAAGACGTTGGCACTCATTTACCTCGTTGGTGTTGACGTGCTCTCCGAACCGAGCACTGGAGAACACACCAATACCAACATTCACATGCCGAGCTACAATCAGTCCACATCATTTCCAACTCATCCACCTTTTGTGGTGGCCAGAATCAAACGTTCGGGACTCCATCTGATTGACGATCAGTTATGGTATTAGATATCGTGAATATTCGAGGTATTGGCGTACAGATTATTTTAAACTCAATAATAAAAATCAATTCTAGTAGTTCTGGTTGACAGTACACCCTTATCGAGGTGAGTAGCTTAGTTCATTGCCAGCCGGAGTGAAACCTTCCGAGTTCGTGGACTATTTCTAGTCCAAGCCACAATGAAGGAATTGGTGCCAGGATACCCGTCAAGTATATCATCCTAGACCTGATCGGTTAACCATGTTTCAGATCATCCACAGTTCAAAGCACCCCCGACAGATTGAAAATATTAGTTGACTGATTTCCCCGTGTACGTGGCGTCAACTGAAATCTGGGGAAGCACAAACACTCACTGTACAGATACAGTATTGCGGATTTTGACTAAATGATCACAAGTCGAAGCTAAAGGATAGCTAATTTTGGGAAAAGGTGTGTGTGGTTCGACCTGCAATGCGAATCCATCGAACCGAGGGAATCGAATAAAATGTCCCAGGACTCCTATACGAACTCAAAGGAACAAGTTGCATTGCCAGGAGTCAGGCTTCATCACAGAATCAATAATGTGCGAATTTTGATAATAATTGGGTCTCAACAACACCGAAAGAAGACAAATGCCTCTCGAGATATTAACATTTCGTTTAATCTCACCAATCGCTGGTGTGAAACAGACAAGCTCATTGGGTTAATGAATGCGTGTATTTGTTCTCCAGATGCACTACAAGAAGAAGAGAATTTCCCGGGGAGGACATCACTTACCAATGGTTGCCCAGAAATTCTAATGGACATCCATAGTAGGCTATTACCAAAAAGTAACCCTAGCCAAAACGTTTGAAAAAGGGTTATCTACATAGAGCTTACGTTCAAAGGTAATCCATTTACAATAATGTGCACCTCAAGTTGAGATCAACTCTTTCGGACTGTACACTCCCAGCTGATCAACTCAGACTACCTCTATTCGCGGAATTGATCTGGATAGATGTAAATGTGGCGGGCAAAACGGTTCCGTTTCACACATCATAGATGACCGAACACGTTCCAAAGTGGTTGGCAAAATAAAAGATGCAACCAATAACCGGTGGTCAGGCAATCACGAGAAATCGGGGACCATCTGTTGCAAACTATATCAGGAAAACAAAACACACAGCTGATCCTATTTCTTTTTGCAAACCACTATTACGTAAACTTTTGGCAATTAGTGAAACATTGCTAATTCGATTATATCCCCAACTGTATACGTAAAGAAGCTTTTGACACAATCAAACCATACATACATACAAACATACATACATACAAACCGACATACAATCAAACCACTTTTTTATTGCACACATTTTTGTGCAATGAACAGTAGATGGAGTTAACCTCATAATTGCATAGACTTGCTATTCAGTGATGGAAACCGGCAACCTAAGCCCCCGGGACTTGAAGTGGCAAATCACACAAGGCGCTATATCAGGTTACCGAGGAGTTGACCTTTCAGTTCTGTGTTTAGTCAGCTTTGTTTGCCTGTACGCGTTCGTTCACCATAGTTGATCAACGCAACATGCTATATACATAGACAGAAGCGATTGAGGAGATTGGACGAAATGTTAACATCTCGCGACATTTGTCTTCTTTCGGTATCGATGAAATGTGCAAATACAAGAACTTGACGTTGCGAAACGAATAAATACGACAATTCGAAATGATGATGGATTGCGCTAGAAAAATGTGAAAGTGGAGTATCATCTTAATCAGCATTCGGTAGACATGGACAGATAGCACCATGAGGGAACTGGCATTTTGCCAGTCTCGATGGGGACATGAGCGTGAATGGGAACACCGTCTTTAGCGTTTCGGACAGTACCAACCGGTTAGACGAAAGCGCGAGCTACCGGCACATCACCAAGTGTTTTTCTGTCAATTCAACAATCAAGTCAACAGGCTTTCCGGTCAGTTGACACGGATATGGAAGCATCAGTCTCCAGCATGGGTTTCAACTTATCATCCATCCAAACTGAACGGCACTTTGAACAACAAAAGAGTCGGGGCAATGTGAGTCTTGAAACAAAGCACGCGGTGTGTGCAGTTCGAAAAAGGCAATGTAACACCTAGAACAAGTGCAATGCGTCTGCATTTAAAAACCGTGAATAAGCTTTGAAGTCGCCACGTTTTCCCAATTATTTATTCATTGATACTAAAATGAGAGTTTGAGAAGAAAGAGTAATGTGAGATGGCTCGGCGGCGGTATTCAAGAAGAGAATGCAACTTGCATGCAAACCTTGATCCTGCTGACCGGTATTCGGATCAAGAACGGAATAGGACTAATTCTTGAAGGGGATCAATGGAATTTAGGGTGCAGTAGTGTTATGAGAACAAAATTTAAAAAAATAAGCAAGTGATAGGTGAGAAGGATTCGCAAGGAACTTCTAAAAAATTAGTCTACAACATACGAACGATCTGTATTTAAATCACTGATGAGAATGACGGTCGGGTTTGCAACCAATCATAGAAAGATCACCGAATGAAGTCATAGAATACCCTTTACACAGACAGAGGGAAAAACAGGGGAATGCTACAGGGTTATAAGAAAAGTGAAAATAATCGATTATCGAGTGTGAAACAAACAATGGGATGAGTTTACTCCCAAAAACATTGAACATGAGCGATCCAAACCAGATTGGTGTGTTCATGGCCACATTAATGCATTCAAACTGACAATAAACTGTGCAACCAGTCCAAGGCAGATGTTTGTGATAGACAGCGCGCATTCAAAACCATACCAGTGATCGATATAAATGAGCACGACGGAGAATTTTACCTTACAGCATTCGAGCAAGGAGCAACATGAAGATCCAATGTCACAAGCATCCGGATTCGGTTTATCCCTTCTATCATAAAAAATGTACGTCAAATCGCGTATCGGTGTCACAGTCCAACTTAATTTTCACACTACGGTCAACATAAACATTTAGCTACAAATCACTACCTCGGCATGGTCGGGGATGCGTGTCTCAGGTTGCGGCCTGTCACCTCTACCTTGCATCTTGCGAAAGTATCTCAAATAACCTCTGCTGAGGAAGCCGTACCCACTGCCTTCCCGTGGCGGAGGTGCTTTCCCACCAAATTGAAGGAAAGAAAATCCAGCATGCGGTACTATAATTGGGTCGGTAAACCACTGGCAGTTCAGCGAGGGAAATTAGCTAAAACACCCTTATTACAAACCAACCAAGAAGAGGCGTACGAACTACACAGACTACACGATGATTGTGGGAGCGGTCACCAGTGTGATTGGGCACCTTGGACGTTTGACCCCGTCCACAGAGTGTATGATCCGATGAACTGGACACCGGCTCCAAATGGATTGCAGTTTTCACACACACCGCTCCGCTGCCTTGTGGGTCAAACTTTGACTAGTCAAAGGTTCCAATTGTAAGTTCCCCAAGAAAATTCACCCAATTACGCCTAAGCAACTCAACAGCATCGCATCCATGAGCAAATCATGGAACCTTTTCTGGTGCAAAGGTAATTGTAGCGCAATTTGTTTGACACAATCTGGACTCAGTCATGTGTAAAATGTGTAAATACAATGCCAGTGGACAGTGCTATAGATTACTCCAGCGATACATGTAGATGTTCGACAGTAGCCGGATTTCTATAGTTTAATGTGAAGAACTATACATAACGTGGTCAAAAGTATCCGCTGCTCGACCTTAGAACTTGGAATACCGGTTTTGAACCTCGGACACTGAAACCTGAGCACATCACTCCGAGCGAAATGACACAGCTTGATCGTCGACACCCTCCGGAATACTGATTCGAGGAAACACAAACAACTGTGCTCCGTTCTATGATCAGCCACGTTGTTTCTCTGATCCTATCCCCCTTAAAAGAGCAACAGAGTGAACGGCATCAACAACCGTAACAGCAACACGGTGGTCACGATCACGAGCATGCATCAACGGGTACGCGCGCGGGCACGCACACGCACGCACGCACGTAAACACACCGGCACGTGCAAGCACAGCAGCATCCGACCGCATTCTCGAGGGATTTGATCAGTGTCACTCTCAGGTGTTTGATTTGGTTGAAGCTTCAGGTGGTCAAGCGTGAAAATATAGCAACGTGACACATAACACAAACCAAAGGTCGTCTGTGTGTACCGCAAATGTTTACACAATAAAAGCATACGAATATCTAAACCAACATCGGCCTCGAAATCACGCCTCGTTGAAATAAATATCTCAATTCTTTCGACAGATGTCCATAACTGTGATCGTTTAGACAATATACTACATCCGGCTGAATACAGAGGAACGTATTAGCTATTTTCAGATACAATGGGCCTGAATACGAATGTGTTCCAGGGGATGGGGAGAGCAACCGAATCGTATTTTAAGCCCAAGGGATCAGCAACAAACACACAGTTAAGTACAATCGTACAAGACCGAGTACAACCGATTCCTGGACGGGGACAGAATTCACGATCATACATAATCCATTTATGCTTTTTTGTTTACCGTTTTCACAGTCCCTTTGGGAAACGACTAAATGGAGAAGTGAAAAAAAACCACTGGCAGGATGTACACCAACAGGAGAGGAGAGGGGGGGGTCAGCATTATTTTGTTGTTTATGGATAACAATTGGAAAACCCGGAGAGGAAGTACAATCCAGATGGAGAAGTTAAATCTGCACAAGGTGAGAGAACATAAGATGTATAAACACTACTACCAACAAACACATTTGACTTGTTTCAACTATTTTTGTCGAACACAAGTGTTCAAAAACATCACTAACTCTTAGCTGATAGTCTGACTAAAAATACACCGAATACAGTTTGACATGAGATGTTACACGTTGATGAGCTTCAAGCAAACAATGGATGCTGATGGATCAGGTAGTACTGGTCGATTTTTAGTCAACACATTACCCCATCGATCTTGTATCCGAACCTCACTACCGTCGCCCTATTGTTCCGTTCAATATTTGGCAGCATTTAAACAGCCGAGGCTTCATTCCTCGATGCAGTTGTTGTATATCAAATAAGTGGAAGTTAAACAATATAGTCTGTAGACAGTGAACGATTTTGTACGAGTATATGGCGAATTTCATCGTGTACGGAGCAAAGTACTGTACAGTTGTTTTGACCCGTCAATAGTGCGAATTCATTAATCAAACTGAGGGCCGGGTGGTGATAGTCAAGTAAATAAAGTGATCCACACTGTGGACCAGAGGTCCTGGGTTCGAATCCCGCCACCACTACCACCGCCCATCTTTCCCATTCCTGTGTTCTCACAGGTACGGCGGTAGTCCTTGTCCTGAAAGTTGAGTGTACACTTGTGTACACAATAAAACAAAGAAAGTTAAAATATTTATTTTTAAGATCGAACCCGGGAGCCCCCCCCCTCAATCGTTGAACAGTCGATCAGATCGTTTTTCATTCTGGCAATCTTGTTGCAGGTATCACACCTCGCTCATATCAGCAGTAGTCTCCAGAGTTCTAACTCAGGTTTTGACTCTGCAGACGACGAAACTGTCCGTGTAATCAAACATTATTATCGCATTCTACTGTATTGCACCGGGTGATGCTAAATCTAGTTCGTATCACCATCCACATTTGAATGAAGCTGACCAGGAATTCAAACAAACGCGTGTACTCCAGTTGGGTTGTGGTAGTTTCAGGTCGGATCGATAAGCTCTATACTGATTTCCTCATCCGGTTTGACAAACGCATCGTCAATGCGGACAGTTTTCTCCTCACGTTAATTACCCATCTGATCTGTCTGGCAGACTAATGGCACTCAGCAGTTTTCGGCCCACTCGACCCGTACGCGCAATCGCATGGCACACGTTTCGCGTCATCGGCTGATCATTCAAATCTCAAGTCCTGCCCATCTCGTTACGGCGGTGAGAATAAACTCAATCGAATGGTCGTCTTCCAACCCACCCCACCTCACCCCAATCACCGCGAGCAGTAACCAGAAAAAGGGCGAGTGGACGACGGGGATGGTGAAAAGTAGGACCGAATGAAAGGCGGAATGTGAAGGCGGGTGATAGAGACGATGGTCAGCTTCTTTGTCCACTCTTACCTATTGACCTTTCACGCAGTGACCTGACCTTGGTACAATAGACCCACACTGATTGGTCCGTTCGTTGCAACCACGTGATCCAAACCTGTGCATCATTCCTCGATGTTCAACTCGACCTTTGTCGGGCCCAGATAAGACTGGACACTGAAACACAATTGCAACCGTTACTTCAGGCCTCTGAAAAACTCCAACAGGCGCACGGAACCACTCACAACCAAAAGAAGATCAATTAGAATTGTACAAATTGTTTTCCAGTCCACTGAATCTGCTTTTTTAACCAAGCGTTTGAGAGGCTGTTTCACTCAACCCAGTTAATTTAATAAGTTTGCTCCCAATAAGCAAAAATAACCGTCTGCTGGTATGCACATTTGACCGTTTGTCTAAGCACACACAAGAAAATGGTTCACCTGAGGCAGTTGAGCTGTACAGAACACTCAACAGAAAAGAAGAATGTGCCGTAAAAGAATCAGGAATATTTTCGATAAGATTTTACATGTGTTTAGCGTTACGGATGATGATCATTAGTTGGTAAACATTCTCACAATGGGGTTCGAATTTGCGTGCCATCCGTTCGATCAACTACCATCACCAACCCTCGCATCCACAAACCGTGCGGAACAGACCATCACGAACATGGCACGAGCACCGGAGACAGAAAAGGTCTCACGAATAGCGTAAATAATATGACATCATATGAAAAAGGCATAACTCGGGTTTTAAAGCCAAACAGACTCACCGTGATGTTACAGTTATCTGGGCCTGTTCGTATCGATCGACAAGCCTCGTGGATCTGGGATATGAGACGGTGGCGTGTGTTGTGCGGTGGGGCGAGGGGGAAGGAAGCGTGATGAACAAACGGGAGCGGAGTAAACTGTGGTCAAACTGGTATAAATATGGTTTAAACGTGAACAACAACAACAACAACAATAAACGTCTTTCCTGTAAATTACAAAAATTGTTCAATAAAAACGATGCGGTACGCATTGAATAGTTAAAAAAGACACTTAATACATAAAATACGCTTCGCAAATGTCGACCTGAGAAAATCTTGTGGGTTGAGCAGATATAAATGAGCTGTGTGAACCAACCTCACCAAATCGCACTGTCATAGTTCTATTTGGCATGATGCACACACACACACACACACACACACGAAAACGGAAAGCATCCCAATGACAGGAGACAGCGTAATTTGTCTGCACGTCACGTGTGTGTGTGCATGTGCGCTCGCTCGCTCGCTCGCTAGCTCGCAATCGAGGTTGATGCAATCGGGGATGTAGGGCCTCGGTTAGTATATTTTTTATTTTGTCCACGAACAATAGAACGAAGACAAACAAAAAACTGGGAACAAGTAGAAATAAATGCGAGTTTGTTTGTTTTTTGTTTGAATGAGCCCAAGCGATTTTCACAGGCATTGCACTCCGTGTGTGTGTGTGTGTGTGCGGCCTGGTGTTGTGATGGTGGGCTTCACGTCCTGGGTAGATCAGTCACTTCCCACACGTGTCGCTTAGCACACATACACAATATTGGTTGGGAAATGCAGAAAAGAGAAGAATTACCAAAACTAAAAACGAAGGAGATGCGGTTCAATTGGTTGACATCAATCAGCAAGATCCGATTTACTGTACAATGGCGTACACCGATGCTGTTATTTAACTTTCGAATCTTGCAAGGCATAGTGCGGAAATATGAAGCACACGAATACTGGATTCAATTCAATCGACTAAGTCCTCATGTCTGTCTACAAAAACGGGAATCACAACAATCAGAATCATTCCCGTAAGTATGCTACATTTGAAAGCGTACTAAAGTCTGAGCAAAGTCTGTAGTTGATAGAACAAATTCAACACATCGTACCCAAGCACGAGTTGAAACAACCGATTTGTTCTGTCGAACTTCAGTTCAAATTACTTGACGAGAATCGTTCAATTTAAAAATTAATTAATCTCTAATTAATTAATCTCTATCTTTTTAGTTCTCGTTTTCTTGTACGACAATGCTTTCCTAATGCTTTCCCTTCTGTACGGATACACTTCAATCCATTTGTGACCGGTGTACCTGAATTCATGCATCATTAACTATTGAAGTTCAAAATCACTACTACCTTTCAACTACCGACTGCGAAAGGAAAAGGTCGTACGGAAATTGGTATGCAACTCCACCCCCCCCCCACACACACACACACACCTCACCCCGCACACACTCACGCACACACACACACACACGCTCAGGAGACTCAAGCCGACCCGTTGCAGACACAGACAATTTTGTATGGGTCGGCGAATGAATAAAAACGGATCAATTTACCATAATTAAGCATAGCAATATTTCAATTATTTTTATTTATTTGTATACACATCACCTACGTGAGAATACAAACCGGTTCAGAGGATGGAAGTTCATGAAACAGTGTGAGAATACAGACCAAAATAACCTCACCCGTACTAACTAGCATATTTCTACAACTGTGTAACCAAGCCCTATCTTTGGGTAAACAGGATAATGAACATGGGCTTATTTCAAGACATGTGGGAATTTCACACGTCCATGTTGTGTGGCACCGTGTTGTAAACAGATAGCCAACGTCCTCAGGCATAGCGTCGTCTGTCATCCGTAACCGCTTTTTCTGCGAACTAATGCTCATCTGTTCCTAGTTGGCCACCTAAGCGGCCATTCCCCGATCCTAGACCTGAAGA
>UZAN01050143.1:9620-20910 GCA_900618425.1 Echinostoma caproni
CCCCCCCCCCCCCAGGAGTTTTAGTTTGCCTTCAACCTTGCTGCACGGAATTCAGATTTTTAATAAACCTTCCCCGATCGCTGATTGCAATTCATTCAGGATATCCCATGGCGAAATCGTTCGAATAAAGCAACTCACGAACGGTTATATACGCGCTAAGAAGACGGGCTTTATAATTCTAATCAATGTATTTTCCGTTTCGTTGTGTATTCTGGAGTAAACAGCTCCCTGGACTAGTCTGGCATAACCGAGACCCGCGGGTAAGTTGGAATCACCAAGATATCGTCTAATCATGAAGCGACAAATTTAAACTGTCTCCAGCTGTGTGAAAGTTTTCCATCGTCTAAGTGACCTTAAATTAAGCTCTTTCAAAATAACATTTCGAATTGGCAGTGAACGTTTTTTACAAAACTTGAAAACACACTCGTGATGTGAGTGAATTATAATGCAATATTCATTTGGGAGTTTAGCAAGTCAAAAGTTTGGAAAGAAACTATCATATTGGCATATTCAAAACCGATCATATTCATGATTCTACTCATGTGTGACAATGGAGTGGCCCTAGTTCAAATAACATTTCAGGACAGCGATTGCTCAAATTTATTTGTCGGCTAACTCAAACAGTGGTTTCCAAACACTCAGAATATCTGTGACCCCTTTTGACGATAGGTGGCCTTTCAAAGGCTATTTCAAACGAAACATCGGCATTTCGATGTGAATACAGAGCTGCTTATTCAGATAAGCTCTTAGGTGGTCATGCAACCTGCTGTGTTGCTGTTACGTTAAAAAGTTACCACACAGTTGAATAGTCACTCCGCTTATTTGCAGTAGGTACAAATGTAACCGAACAAGATGCCGGTGAGCAAGCAGAGGGTTTTGACACGTAAGCAGGCTGACCAAAAGCAGACTCAAGCATTGCACCGAATCATAATACAATCAAGCTGGATAGTCAAACAGTCAATATATCAGTCAAGGGAGACTGACATCTGATTGTTTTCGGTGAATCAACCGTGTAATAATGAAGTCTGCATGATGTGCGTGAGTGCGTGTTTTCGCGGGTGGCATCAGTTAATCAATGAATCAATCAATCAATCAGTCAGTCACTCAATTAACCAACCAATAAATCAGCCTGTAAGCATGCATGGCAAACTTTTCAGATAATTATTGCACTCCAAGTCACAATTGAGCCCCGGAAACATTTTCAGTTGGGTCCTGAGTCAATAGGCACGTCTTGTTAATTATGCGTCATAATTACTGACACTCTTATCACATCCCAAAGACATGAATAATAATTCATTTACAAACATTGCGAACTTTCGTTGATAGACATCCGAAAATCAGGTCAGTTTATGGAAAGTAATCTACCAGAGTTGGCATGGGAGCCACAGCTTTCGTGAGACCCTTGCCAAACGCGGGTATCGAAAGGCTGGAATCCGACAGGTGTGTGTCTGATTCCTTGCAGAGAAATTCGCATCACCCTCTGGAGGATGGAAACCACCGGACATTTTGCAAACGCCGTATCTCTACCGGAAAGATGGATTGCCTGCTTCTCATATTCCAATTGACAATACAAGGAATGGTACGTTCCTCCTAGAGGGATATCAAAAAAACATTGCTGACGAGATCGACCCAACAGCAATTTGATAGTTGACGTGGCCGAATATTCTACCGACTCGGGGACTATTAAATGGTAATGTGGAACAAGTATCATTCAGTTCGTCTTCGAATGTGGTATACAAACGCCAGTGGCACTGTTTATCTGAAAAATAGCGTTTTGTTCAAATCGTTTTTGAGCAACATCCATGCACCGAAACAGCTCGTACTGCCATACAATGTCATACACACGTACACTCAAGCATCAAAATTCTCCTATACTAATCGCTGTAGGAAATCTAGCCGAAAATCGAATAACAGTCATGTAACAGAATCACTGTGCCTGACGCTTTCAGATCCCAATTCAGATTTGAATATTTGCTGACAGGTCTTTTCAGAAAGCCTAGTTTAAAAGCGCTTGGCACGATCCAATAACGCAACCGTACTCCACAACTACTTATCACAGTGAAAGAAACCCGGCTTTTCAAGTATTTTCGGAACTTTCCAGTAATGTGCCGGTGTATCCAAAATTGATCGAACCAAACTAGTGTACTGGCAAACACGAAAGTAACGGCAAAGTTGGTAAACTTCAATCAGCTCTTAAACCATATTTCTAGTACGTCTGCAAAGCCTCATAACATGAGATTAGTACTTCGCTCACTTGTAAGCCAGCTGAACAGCGAGAACCTGTTGAAAATAAGAAGATGGATCGTGTTCTTCGATAAACTCTTGAACCGATCTTTAATCACTTTCTCCCTTCTATCTGACAAACTGAGATCATTCGGTACCATCTTGCCATTGATTCTTTGAGTTGGTCGTGTATTGATAATGTTCCAGCGTTGAGGACAAGACCGATGTTTAGGACAGAACGGATCCCAAGACATACCTAAAGGTATGCTGACTACAGTGTTCACCATGAATGTTTATTCTTTGGTCATGGTATTTCAACCCTCGATTATCTCTTAATAGCCTTATTCCTTTGCTTATTGATTTTCGGCCCTGAAATCCAATCATTTAATTGATTAGGTTAACGATATACGTCCCAAAAGCCAAGCCGTAGGTTTTTCAGATCAGGCACTGCAAATCTCAGCTCGTTTCCTGATATCGTGGTGTCACTAAGCCAGTTTATCCTAGCCACTGAGATTTAACTTTATTCGTCAACAGGAATTTATCTGTTCTATGTCTCGATTCGCGTTATGTGGTTGTTTGCCTGGATATTTTGCTGATCTTTCATACCGCATTAATTCCACACAATGACCACAACATAATGGAAATCAGAGCTGGTTTTGTACCGTTCGCCAAGACGAAATCCACTTTGATCAATTCAAAGTGAGGAAAGAGGCACTGGGTCACCGAGATATGTGTAGCTTTCATGAAATTTCTTAGGATGCATTTAAACTGAGCTTGCTTCGTGCTCTCTTGCATAATACCGAAAATATCAGTTCAATACCTCAATCCCCTGTAATTTCCTTTCGTCCAAAGTAAGGACAAGACCACTTCAGCTTTCATGTGAACCTTTGACGGTAAACTTCAAACTCCTTCGAAAGTTTCATTACTGAAATATATCAGTCGTTTCTCTTGAGAAAGCTTTCAACGAACATTAAACAACATCGATCATGAGAGACCCAGTTGAACAGGTAAATATGTCTAAATGCCACATAGCAAGAATCATCATCCGGAGGTTGATATTAATGACTTTCAGTGTGATTCACCTAAGCAATTGCAACACATCCTTTTGACATTCCACTAAGTGATTATTATTTGCCGTCTTCAACTTGATGAATGAGTTTCTGCTCAACTGATGAATGGCTTATGCATTGTCAGCTACCAAATCGCATTCGTCAGCATGGGCTATGTCGCCCTGACTTGTCTACGCATGTCTGAAAACAAAGGCCGGACTTCAATCTTTGGTTGGTCTTCCCACAATGAATTGGAACATTTTTGTAAATCGAATATATGTAAATCGGATATATATATATATATATATGTGCACGTTCGGTTCTATACCTGGCCTTATACGGTGCAAATTTTAGGAATTGCTTTACCAAACACCTTAGTATTTTCTCTTCACATGCGTTATTTATCTCAAACCATCTGTGCATGTTTGTCAAATTGGGACCAGTTTCAAAACACTGTTCTCATTTGTTCCGCCGTAGGACCCGGTCTAGTACTCGCCTTGGGGACAATGTGTTGATGTGCACATTGTATTCTAATAACCATCCGCTATAAAACATCACCATCATTTGTGTTGAAGCTTCTCCGGGTTCTCCTGTCCCCAAATGTTTCAGTATTTTAACCAACTGCTGATGACAGTATCACGAAATTGTAGGGCTAAACATATCCAGTGAGCATGATGATTCTTCTTACCACTTTCTTCTACCTGCAGAATGGTTTGATTCTAACTCACATATGGTTAAGGTCGCTTGTTCCCAAAACCCTTGGTCTGTATAAACGGAAACCAAGCGTCTTATTTTACTCTGGATCAAAAATGATAGGCATTGCACTTCGACCATGGAGCCACATTCACATACGCATTCCTCTCATGACAAAGACCTTTAGGTCAATGTGTTGATATCCTACAATATGTAAAGAGCAAAATTATAACTGGACATTAGACGTCAAACACATGGATAACACGTCTGTTAGAAATGTCATATTGGACAACCAAGGTGTGTCTAGAGAAAAACAGTGAGTGACTACTATGGGAGACCCTTTCAGCGGAGTAATAATCTATTATTCGTTTTACTGACGGTCAAATATAAAGAAATGACGTACATTAGAGATCGAGTGTGAAGAAGCATAGGATGTAAAGATAATGTAGGAGTGTGAATCGACCTGATTCAATCTGCTGGTGTTTTACCCAAATAAGATAAATTCACCAGACCTGGGGCTGTCCTTTTTATTCGATGGTATCGGAATATGTCATGACTGATCAGGGTATCTGCCCATACTCCATATTCTCATAAACACTTACGTACGCATCCGTGCGCGCGAAATACACACAATGAACGGATGGAAGCAGAAATGTGACTGTAATGAATCATTTAGCTGACAGCCGATTGAGACCATCATAGTACAATCAATCCTAAAGATCAAAGGCGAGTTGTGAGTCGAATGGAGGTTCACAGAAACCGTTTTGTTTGCACAAGTCTTCATCCGAGAATCCTCTACCAAAGAAAAAGTAAGTCCACCCAATCGGAAGAATCATCTAATTGATAAGAATATCCGAGTGAAAGATATGAATTGACAGTAGTCAGTATCCCGGTGACGCCTGATGTGTAATGTGCTATCTGTATTCGTATAACTGTAAAATGTAATGCCCAACAGTCAATTCCTGAATAACGATATTTACGACAAAGGATAGTGGTCACTGTTCTACTGGCGATTGCAGTGAACGAGTAAATCACATTATTGTATTAAAATGTAGATCAACATAATAAAACTAGTAACAGACTGAGTAGATTGGGAGACTGAATTACCACCGGAAGGGCCAGTATCAATTCACTCACCGTGCTGCTGTCTGCAATCTGCGATTGCTCGCAACGATCCCTTTTGAATGCTCATCTGATGCACAACAGATCCCCAAGGAGAGCCATTGACTTAAACACAGAATATTGGATGGGAAAGTTGTGATCCAATGCTTCCTGGTGCAACGTGAAGTTGAGAACATCTATTCAAGCCGATCAGGCAATCTGAAGCTTACAGACATCAATACAGAGTGGAATAAATAGGCATGCAGCAAAAGCTTCACAGGCAACAAGAATTTTGTGCTAAAAATTCACAAGAACACTGTTTGAGTGACAGAAATTGGGAATTTGGAGAGTGACCTAGATGAGGGATAAATCGGATTTTACAGAACGAAATATTTATTCTTCAACGGTTGATTTAAAGGCTTTATGGAATTCCCTTATTCAGTGGTAAAACAGCGTCGGAAGTCAGTTCACATCTTCAATTACTATTGATCATTTGAACCGCTTCGAAATGGGTAGTACAGTTTTGAATACCATGCGAATCAATCGGCCGCTTTTTGTTGCGCATCCCAAACGCACTACTCACGAATTTGAGCAGTACCTCAAAATGGCAACACAAAGCGAGTTCTGTCTCTACGGTTTGTCGAAAAAACATGTCTTCAAATAAGTGGAGGAAGACAATTGCGATTTAATGGTAATGCAATTAATTTGGTTCGTAATTTTCGCAGAAAACTCATCGGAATGAGGCATTCAAAGTTGAACAATTAACGCACGAGACTTCTTCATTGAAAACTGAAATCTTGTGATTTAATTCTATTTAATTTTCCTTCATATCAGCGGCTTGTGGATTTCAACCTAGATTTTTCCATTAACGATCGTTTAGTGATTCATAATTTTCCTAGTAGATTTTTCTATATCTCGGTTGTTAATGTGATGATTCCTATGACAACGTTTGACTACATTCTAAGTGTGATGTTACCGAATAGCTGGTTACTCAGGTGAACCAAGCAGTCAACGCCTATGATTGTATCGATACTGTTCAATTGGTGATGCTATTGCAAAACTGCTTCTGCCGAATTAGGTATTTTGTGTAGAGTGCCTAAATAATTAGCCAAAAACTCTCTCTCGACAACTGTTTCGCGATTTCGAAGAATGTCACTACATCCCCGTGTCAGTGAGGTTGGAATGAGAATGAAAAATCCTGTCACAATGTTACTGTTGCTATGGAGACAAAGGATTTTTATGGATAAGACTAATGATATGGAACAACGGAAAGTTATTGCAGACTTTTAAATAGTCCCACAGACCACATTTCAGGTAGAACACAGTGCCGAGCACACTGTAGATTTTCGTTGTTCTTTATTATGCCAATGCAATAAGATATATCAGCGGTCAAAAGTACAATTATAAAGCGGACTTTCTTCCCTTGCAGACTGATTGAAGCCGGAACCTAAAGGCTAGTAAGCACTTCAGTGCTGTTTCAACCTGAATGGGTTTTAATAACAGCGCAAATCCAGTGATCCAACAAGGAATCGAACCGAGAACCTCACAGGTAAAAGTCACTCGATTACGAAGTAGTTGACTAGAATATTTTCAGTTTTTCCTGTACATACTACTGCACAACCTGTCTCTGTCAAACTAACGCAAGCAGTTTTGTCAACCACTTGAATTATAGTTTTCAGTTTACACAACCATTAACAACACCGCTGTTTACGACACAGCCATATCACTCAGTGTCTCCAACCATCGGCTGCGATCATCCTGAGGTCCCCAGACAAGGAGAATAACGGGAACTATGTGAACCAGTCCCCTGGTTTGGGTTTTCATACCCTCTTGCCACGTCTTAGGCTGACCGCCCTTGAACCTTTTCCAACTGCCAGCTACTTCGGCAAACATCGCTCGCCGTGACAACCTATCTGGTGACATGCGTAGCACATGATTTAATTATCGTAAGCTATGGGGGTCGATCACTTACTCCAGGGGACGATCGCATTTACCTAAATCTCTAAGCCTAACCTCAGCATTTCTCATCCGGCTGCCCCACCCGTAAAGCAGGATCGGTCGAACTGCTGCAGCGTGTACTCGACCCTTCACAGACGGCCGGATGTGGCGACGGTGCCACAAGTGTCTCAAGTTGGCAAATGCCAACCGAGCCTTCTGTATGCAAGCTGACCGTTCATCTGTGATGCGTCAACCGCGTGAGATGTAGCTGCCCAAATAACAAAGCTTATCCATTTGCTTTATTACTTCCCCAGTTTCAGTGAATCTGCATGCTTTACCAACCCGATCTTGTAGTAATATTATACACTTTGAAGGTGTAAAACGCATACGCAACATGGGTATTTTATTTTATTGTATTGTATTGTATTCAAGCTTTAGGGAGTCATATACAAGCTTCCAGGTACGCTGGTACTCAAACTATCCACAAAAGCTTGCATAATTTCGTTTTCAATTAATCCGATGCAACAGTGTCTACAGGACCTCAAAACGTACTGTCGGATTCAAGCTGTCGGTCAACTATGAATTATGATGAGAAAGTAATACTGGCAATGCTTTATTGTATATGCAGCAGTTACATGCGAAGGTATCGAATTGGTGATTTTTGAATCTGGCTATTCTTGGGAGTATCGGAATTCCAGATACACCGGCACATGTGTTGGCTGGATTTGTGGGCTGCAACGAATTTGCCCATATAGTCTTTCTTGCGAACTTTCCCTTCCCCTAAAAGTCGTATTTTTGGCTACTCAGATGAAGATTGTGCTGTAATGGTTGGATTGTAAACGTCTCTGAATACGAACTTGTGTATGCGTCTGTTTTCTATTTACAATGCGTTTTGCCAAAGCATTTCGAAAAAGACACGCGACTTCCCATTGGTGTTCGGCATTGTTATTCCTTTAGATAAAAATTCTTAGTTTCGTGACAGCAGTTACAGCGTGTCACGATTTATCACGTTTTATTCCAACCCTACTGACACCTGCATTCGGTAATATCACTCCACGATGAACTCTCCTCTCTTCCTGTTTCATACTTTTTAACATAAAATCTATTACTTCGGTTATTTCAAAACCGTTGTGCACCGACGGATCGATATCTCGAATTGTGTTTTTTTAGGTACTAATGAGATTTCTTTAGCAAAAGAAATTGCATACAGTTTGCTTGTTACTGATTCCGGATTCACGTTTTGGGGATGCGTTTATTTCAAAACACACAGTCCTACTGCCTAGGGGTGGGTATAAACTTCGAACGCACAATTGTGCATTGTTTAAGTCTCACAAGTTGCTTAGAAGCCGTACACANTTTTCTTTTCACAAAGATAACTGTACCATGATTTGTTTGTCTGAACTCAGACGTATGTGAAATACGCATATATATATATATATATATATATATATATATATATATATATATTTATACATGTTTGTTTGTTATTCTGTAATTGTTACTCGGTGAAGGACTGTACTTCAGGGGTACTGGATCACAGTTTGATAAGAGTATCATATCTAAACTGGCACATTTTGGTCACCCACGAGGCGAATTGCATCTGTTTAGTCTTCTGTATGCAACTTACAGCCGCAGTTGATTTGAAGAAGCTAGGACATCCATATGCAAACACAATGCGGTAGATCGCTGGACGTGTAAACCGAAACGGATTGAGGGTCCTAGGTCTAAAACCCTTGGTGAGATGGCGTGCGGCATGTAAAGTCATCTGCTTAGTATCGGTAGTCGCCGATGGATTTAACAGCTACAAAAGAACCACTGTCGATGCACAGATATGCATCCATCCCCGGGATACATTCAAGTGTATTGAATGATAAATTAGCTCCCAGACGACTACCGATAATCATACACTAACACCACGGTCTGAAAGTTTGCACTGACTGGTGTAAATGCTTTAGGAGCGCCCAGGATGTAAACCCGGGGGGCCTTGGGTGAGATACTTGAGTTTAGATTCTTGTGAAATCTCCAGTTCTTCATTCAGCCGACTTGTATCCTTCAAGCGGCCAGTTGCGGTAATGTAAAACAATCAGAATATGATCGATATTTTATGAACAGGGCATTATTTCATTGGGCAGTCTTCTCGTCCTTCAAATAGAGTGTACAACTGTATTTTGATAAGAGCAGATAAATACCAGGGGAATAAATGGGAACGCTAATGGTTTCCTTTTCTGATATATTATCCAACAGGCCTTCAGAAAGCAAAAAGGCAATTCAGGAAATCCCAATGGTCTGTGATGATAAAGTTATTTGTTTCTACCTCAAACATGTACACACTTGCCGAGTGAGTTGAGAATCTCAGATGGTCTAAATGGCCCCATTTCAACTAATCCATTGCCATAAAGGGATTATTGATCAATTCACAGTGAAATTCTCGCCCATTTCAGATTTATATTTCTGTTTTCCATAATGGAACTAACCAAAATGTGACTGCGGACATGTGGCATTTCATTACCAGACATTTTTACATCATGAAGTGGTTGATTTTTCGTTTGAAATATATATATATATAAATACACAAACAAATTTCGGGAGGAGTGGCTTTAGTCAGTTATCAGGGATGTGGTATCTTGCAATGGTACAGAGGACACAACCGGAAGGTAATGACGTTCTAACTGAGGGCATTCGGGTAACCTATGTAGTTTGACGGTATTTACCAACAAATGGTTCCTTCCAGCGGAGTCTTTATAAAACGCTACCCTGTCTAACAATTCAACACGCACGAACTGGTGCAAAACCGTGAAGAAAATTGACATCATGTGTTTCACTTCCTATACGTGAGACTAACTACAACGTTGCTCTCTGTAATTGCACATCCAATTTATATGTATATTTAGTTATCATAAAGTTTGATAACCAGATTTTACTAACACAATGAATATATGACTGGGATCAAGGATGTCTATCACCTATCGGATGAGCTTGTGACAGAGCGAGGTTTGCACGCATAGAATTGGTTTGAGTGTAGTCCGAGGTTTGTGAACTTTGGACGAACCTCTCATGTGCGGTCCTTACGTTCCTACTGGCTTTAATTGTTTGTATTTGGACTTAGAAATGTAACCATGAAACAACATAATTTGTAGCTTTTTCGGGATAAGGCCTCCGGTGAGATTATCACTGTTCATGTTATTGTCCATCTGCAGTTTTCTGTCATCCGAAAGTATTTCGTTCATTTTAGTCTTTTGTTACAATTACCGTTCCAAATCCTTTATCTAGTTTAAGAAAATTTTACTTCTTCTGTTCCGGACTGAGGCAGCGTTGTTGTTGAATCGGGGGCATGAGGTAGGAATGACAAACATCGACCAGTTCTGCTCGGTAGCACTCGGTGTTTTCGGCTGACATAGGTGAAAGTTCTTTTAACTGATCATGAGTGTGATCGATTGATCACAAAAAATCCAGGGTCATCTGTTTCAAAGTAGCTCATGACAATAAGATACACAGCTGACCCTAGTTCATCTTTCAAACCACTATTGCGTATTTGTAATATAAAATGTTGGTTATTACTTACTTATTTGATTACATCACCCGACCTGATGCACACAAAGGTGTTTGATTTGAATGAATCCTTCTTTCAGCGGAGTTGACCTTCTGTTTCTATATTTAGTAATCTCTGCTGGCCTGTACACGTTCATTCATCATAGTTGAGCAACCTCACATGCTATATATAGATGCATATTTGTTTTACGTCAGCCATTGAGGAAATGAAACGCAATCTCGTAGCATTTGTCTTCTTTAAGCGTTGATAAAATGAATAAAAGGGACTCAGTGTTTAAAAAAACGTTATTCAGAATTTTCTTCAATTGAGACGATTTCAACAGGCTTTTTCAAAAGAAAATTGATCTTCACTCCGTTCTTGGTAACAGCTAAGGTGGTTAGCAGTCCGTATTGAGTGTATGGAAACACCATGTTCAATGTAATGAACATATTGAAATACTTCTCATTATATCTAGTGGATACTTTACATAAAACTGCATCAAACTGCACTCCATTTTTTCACATAAAACAAAACACTTTTTAATCAGTGTCAATTGGAGTATAATGCACGTGGAACTGTTTAAATGAAATTATGCTTTCATTTATTATCGTAACGATCAATTTAAACTCCATTCGACTTATCCATATAGTAACAAAATTTCAAAAGCATCCAACAGTCTCATTCGGTTTGCGTGGTTCACAAGCACAACTGCTAGTGTTGATTTGGGCCGGATTGCAAATCCAATCACATTGGCGTG
>UZAN01050145.1:3759-20909 GCA_900618425.1 Echinostoma caproni
CAAACCTGTACAGCCATTTCCGGCAATTCTGGGCCACGTGTGGGGTTCGTTGAATAAGAACGTGACCGATATTATGATTGGGAACATTCAGTTTCACAATGTCCCCAAATACCGTGCGACTGTGGACAGTGCTCATCCGGGTATTCAGACAATACGATGGCCTCGATTACCCGTATTGTACGACCTCGTTGTAAAGCGACTTGCCCCGACCATTCGTGTGAAAATTCAAGTAAGCTGCACATGGATGTAGATTGTCATGGTCTAAGTCGTAGTGTAGAACGGGTGGTTCAATGGGGAGATTTGTACAATTTCCGGGATGGTTCTGTCAGTTCAGTTTCAGTTTTGCAACCATTAATCATGTGCACTTTCGTGCACCGGTTTTGGTTACTGTCTTTGGGTCGCACATTTGAATAAAACAGCCCAATGAGGATTAGAATGTTGGGAGCAAATTAATGCGGAAGGTAGAGAATTTATATAGACTGCGATTGCAAAAATATTCAGTAGACGCCCTAACGCCACTATTCACGACACCCAACCATATCATTCAGTGTCTCTAACCAGTGGTTACAATGATCTCGGCGTCCCCAGCTAGGGAGCCTAACGGAACCTATTTAACCCAGTATCCTGGTTAGGGTTTTCCGACCCTCATGCCAGATTTTCGTTTGACCTCCCTTGATCTTTTTCCTACCGCTACCTGCCTCGGCAAACATCGCTCGCCGTGGCAACCTATTTGGTGACATGCGTAACACATGCCCCACCAGCGTAATCTATAAAGGTCGACTACTCACTCCGGTGGGTGACCACGATCGCCTAAAACTCTACGCCTAACCCCATCATCGCTCTTCCGGTTTCCCCACCATATTCGGGCAATAATGCATACACAGTGGTGTTCGAACGCCGACAATCTATTTCAATTTGTTCCCGTAGCGGCCAATTCTCTGCACAATATAGCAACCCTGATCGAACTCCTGCAGCATTTACTCGACCCTTCACGGACAGCCGGATGTCGCGACGGCGCCACAAATGTCTCAAGTTGGCAAATGCCAACCGAGCCGCGCGCGCCGACACTTCATCTGTGATGCGTCCGCCGGGTGAGATATAGCTGCCTAGATAGCCCGCGCCGACACTTCATCTGCGACGCGTCTCCCAGGTGAGATATAGCTGCCCAGATAGCAAAATTTCTCTGCGTCCTCTACTATTTCCCCAGTCAGGGTGAGGTTAGAGGGTGGACCAACTCAATCTTGTAGCAACCAAACATAGATGTTCTGGCATCTAAACCATCCACAAGAGCTTGCAACGAACCACGATATTCACTTAGCAGCACAACTTTGCTTGCGTACTGCAGATCAGATAGGCTGTCACCTGGAAGTAAATCGATACCGCTATCCCTAGAATTTCTTCCATCCCAATTCTGCTCCATGAGGCAGAAACTTGGCCATTAGGAAAACAGGATAAAGATAGACTGCCGGTCTTTAACACTGCTGTCTAAGTAGAATTCCATGAATCTGGTGGGGCAGCCGGACGAGCAATTTCGAAGTTAGGCGCAGAGTTTTAGGCAACCGCGGTCACCCGATGGAGTGAGTAGTCGACCTCCATAGATTACGTTTGTTGGGGCGTGTTACGCATGTCACCAAATAGGTTGCCACGGCGAGCGTTGTTCGCCGAGGCAGGTAGCGGTAGAAAAAAGATCAAGGGAGGTCAAACGAAAACATGGCATGAGGGAATGAAAATCCCAACCAGGAATCTGGGTCACATAGGCCCCGTTAGGCTCCCTGGCTGGGGACCTCGGGATGATCGTAACCGATGATTACGGACACTGACTGGTATGGCTGGGTGTCACAAACAGTGGCGTTGGTGCATCTTTTCAATTTCTTTGCAACCTTAGTCCACTGAACCTCTCAATTTTCTCTTCGATCCTAATTTCAACCTTCCTGATTTCCTCTATTGTTCATCCAAATGAGCAGCCAAAAGAGAGAAACCAAATCCGGCGCACGAAAGTGCATGGTTAATAGTTGTTCAAACTGAAACGGAACTTCCATCACAGTCACACTGTGACTAAGAGCCAAAATTTGAACCACAAACTATGGTTAAGATTTCTGATACTCAAGTAAATGCCAGATTTTCTCCTTTGAGTATGATCTAAGTTGTTGCCAGAACAAGTGTGTTGAATTTCTTTGTTTCAATGGTTCGCTTCTTTTCTTACCGTGCCCGTCTGTATGAACGAAAATTAGTTGAGCATGTACGGAGAACGCATCTAAAAATCGAGAAAGAGCACCGTACGGCTGCTGCACGGGTGAGAACCAGGCTGGTTCTAGACCTGGTCGAGGATGTGCAGATACCCCATCTTTGTCATAAATGTAATTCTTGAGAAAGGCCCTATCCTCGTGCAAGAGTAGCCGCATCTATTTGCTCCCAAGCGGTGGACTGCCTGATCTGGAATATGCAGATTACATTGATCCGGAAGAAGTTCCGTCTATAAGCTATGCATCACGAGTAGTGAGTCCGAGGGAATTCCACATGCTGCGGCCGTACAATCCGCTGCTGAACGGAAATTTATTGTGGCTACTGGTAGTGGTGAATGCAGCTTTTATGTGAGCCGTCTGACTTCTAAGAAAAATCTTGGTGGTACTGAGACCGAACACGACTGACGGATGCATTGTCATTGATGCTGCAATCAGCCACCAACCGCTTTATTCCAATTCAGGTAGCCAGCCACAGTCCGCAACTCGTTTCTTGAATAGCTTTGTCACTGCAACCCTGAACTTCACTAATCGTGCATACTCACTTGCAACGGTTGGTTGATCGATATACCAGTAACGCTGGAAGCATGCATGCCAAACGAATGTTTGGCTTGCCGAAATGCTAACTTTTGGATTTCACCGTTGAATTACATCTGGGACTAAAATCGTTACCCTCCGTTGATTCAGCTCGAGTCACCTAAAGATCGGTACCTATGCAAGCCTGTTATGTATTACTCACGCATCATCCCGAAGCTTGGCTACTAAGGCGCAGACCTGTTGGAGGCCAAACAACAGCTGAGCACAAGAGGAATAACCGATCAGATGATCCATGTCAAAAAATCGGATGTTAACAGATCGACCACCATTGAAACGTTCGACTGCTGAATTCCCGCAAGGATTCAACGGGTTTGGACGTAGCCTACCGTTATGTGACGGCTAGCAAATCGACATCGATCAAGGCCGGCGTTCATGCGTTATTACCGGACCATAATGGTTTCACTCTCAGCTCAACTCGCCCCCCCCACTGTGTCATTTCCCTCTGATTGGTTGCATTATGTTCTGATTTGTATGCCTTACGTCGTGCTGCGCGGCGCTGGGTTATTGATTGAGCGCAAGCGTGCCTGTCCCTAATCAACTCCGATTGGTCCCTCATCTGCGATTCTATTGTCCTTCGGTCAATTGGATTTGTTCGTCATCTGGTCTTTCGCATGCGCCCTTGATGCCCAGCATTCATTGCTTTCTCTTTGCTGACTTGTTGCACCGCCGGTAGATTTTTCCATCAGTCAATTTACGACGAATGATAATACTCTAGGTTGCGTCCAACAGCTGCTCCTCCCTGTTTCTGTTCTCTTCATCTGTATGCTGACATGTCCTGGCATGAACATTTCCCCCAGCAATTTTATTTTTTTGTCAATCACGTGCACAGATTGCCCACTACCCCCAGCCCTCCCACGCCTGATTCAGTCCTCCAAATCCGGGATAGGCTATTGGTCGATGTCGTCCACTCGATTTTTCTTCAATCCCTATTCGTTCGGAACCAGCTCCGGATCTCAGTTCCTAACCATCGACCCCTTGTGTGTGTGCGCGCGCGCATAGGAACACGTTGGTAATGGCACTTCCGATCACGAAACTTGAAGACGAGAAAGACTTCCTTCAGTGTCTTGACAACCAGTTCACAATGAATGCAGTAACTTCTGAAAGTCAGTATATTTTATTTTATCGAGTGCACAAAGTTAACTCTGTAGCAGATACTTCCACTTCAATTATGCTCTCCCATAATAACTCATAAAACATACGCACATTCTATCACTGGCCAATGAGGCCGATAAAACTGCAATAAGGATATCACTCGCAGGACTGAATGCGCCTCCTCCCCCCCGCCCCCGAGCCCCAAATGGAGTGCTCAAAGACGAAAACTACCCGTCGTTTGTGCGGCGTGCCAAACTAGACATTTCTATTGGCGTTCCATGCACACGGGAGGCATGAGGAAATCATGAAGTTTCTTGGCACCCCCAAATAACGGAGCTTTATTCGGACAGCAAACTTGAAAAAACAAACAAAGTTACTAACACAGCAACCGCAACGATCGTGCCGCATAGTACGTCAGAGGAATCAGCAGTAGATCAAAGCACTCAAAACAAAAGAAAGATCCTAACTACCCAATACAGTGAGAACAGTAAAATGACTGGGATTTGGCGATTTTTTTATTATACACATTTGTGTGGTGAACCGCAGACGGGGTAGACGCCATAGCAACGAAGACCTGCTGCTCAGTGGAAACCGGTACCCTGAGCCCCGTTGGGTCAGGCGTAGTATTGAACTGGATGACAATAAAGCTGCCTACCATCAAAGTTGGGTGGAGTCGGTGGGTTTGACCATCGGGTAATAGAGTCTAAAGCTGATTGATGACAGCAACCCAACCATTGCGCCACCACCACCCAATTTGCAATTCACACTTTGTCTATCAACGAGTCCTTCCTTTTCTGCTCACTGTCGCCCAAACTCTCTCCTAACCAGACCCAGATTTCTCATATCGTAGCTTGTCGACTTTGCATTGAAATCGACGATTTGGCCTGCGATTATCTATTCCTTCAGTTATGTTTGTAGCGCAGCCGACATTGACCAAACTTCGAGGTAGCTGTCCTAGCGCATTAAAAAGCACTGTCCTCGCTTGCTTCAATACGGTGGTAAAGGTGTCACAAGAAGCGCTATCCTCGCTCACCTAGCAGCCTGGGGTCACCAAGTGAAGCCTGAATCAGCCTTCAAAGTTATCCATCGAGTACCACATCACTCATCCAAATGGTTGCTCCTTCACACCATAGCCAATGCAAAAGCGATCGGCATGCGTTTCTTCACACCCAATCTATGCGCACAGAAGAGATAGGCCCATGCGATTCAACTACTGTGGACGAAGATCGATCGCTCGGATGACGCATCACAACCTGATTGCAGGTTTGTGGTGTGAAACACGTCGCACCACTCACCCCACATCCCTCTCCCTTTCAATCAATCACTGTGACTTTTGAATGACTGAATGTATATCCTCTTTTAACACGTCATTTTCCTATATGATCTGTACAGGCTAGAAGATGAATGAATGAAAATAATTGTTCGCCTCTGGAATCTAAATGACATTCTGTTAACAATTCCTCTCATGAAACTCTCGTGGATATTATGCATATTCCTTTAATGATCCATTTTTTTGTCTCCCTCATTATGATTTGCATTAAAGCATATCCCATCACATATACATCTCCATGAGGATTTTGCTATTTTTTGTCCCGCCACACCACCCAAAAAACCCAGCAAGTGCAAACAACCCCCAGTCCCTGTTATCTTGTCCCATGCACACATTTGTTCTGTTGTATCAACACATTATTTTAGAGTATTTTTGTTTTATGCTTTGCCGAGGTCTTCCGGTATCTTTTAACTGGAATGGAAACAAACAAAAAACCCAGCACTTTCACCACAATAGGTAATGGTGAACTACATGCTGGCATAACCACCACCACCACCAACAACAACAACAGATCAGGATGGTACGTGATCAGACAACAAATTTCCCTTTCACATAAGTTTCAAATCCTACCATTTATGGTTTCTACTGTGACTTATTCATACATCGCATGAAACAGCGACTGACTGCATAAGAAAACATCCGGTAGCAGTGACTGGACGAACAGATAGACCGGAAAGTCTCGATCTGCATATTATCTTAACCACTCCGGAATAGGCGTCAGAGTCATATTTGCCCGGATTTTAGCTCAAAACAGAATTCACGCTTCGCTTTCGACAAACGCCACCGGTGCACACTGTGCTCAAAGAATGAAACACATCTTCCATGATCAATCGGGATAGTATCCATTTGCCTCAAATTTGTGGTTAATGCAGATCGGTTTTGAACAGCTGAACAACAAATCGGATCCTGAATAGTTTCTGATCGATTTCACAAGACGAGTCAAACAGTTGCGTTCAAGCGAAAAGAATCCTCATTCCGATTTTGATTCACTATCCTTGAGGTCTTACCTTTATGCAAATTGCTCAGATCATCATCATCAACACCAGACTGCAGTTTCTCTCTCCTCGGTAGTGTACGTCCCGTGCGGAAATTGAACTCCAGACCATTGAACGGGTACGCGACACCACTGTATGCCTGCCAGACCACATCCGGGCTTACCAATTCTGCGCAGTTATCATCATCCTAAGCGAAACAGTCAGTCAGATCTTTTGCCCAGAAAGCAACAAAGGGAGAGAGTTGTTTATCCGTTGATTCTCTACCAAAGGGTTAGAAGTTCCAATCCCGGAAGGGAGGAGATGTGAGTGGGAATGACAGCGGCTGGCTGGAATCTGATTCTTCCTGTGTGTGTGGTTGACTTAATTAACTGAAGATTGTGTGTGAACATGTCATACTACTGTTCACAAATAACTATGCTTACAACGAGAATTCTAATATATCCGGACGGTTGTATGGAAGACACAGATGAAGGTTTTCGTGGTATTGTATCAAGCGATTTTTCGATTGTTCTTTCTTTTGTCTTTCGAAGAATTCATTCGGAAAAGTTTTTGAATTTGACTCGCACACCAAGCTGAAATCACGTAGTAGAGGAACATATCGTTTTTGTGTTTCATTGAACTTGTTCATTAAACTGAGTGCGGTGTTGTGATTCGCATAAGATTAATTGTATTCAGTTCTAATTTCTCCTTCACAAGCAACTTCGAGAATTGACGTGGAGATTGTCCAGAACATACAACCTCTGTAAAACTATAAGGCAATACAAGAACTGAAACGTGTGCCAGATCTTAGATTCCTCAAGCCGGACAAAGGATCTGGTACAATAATCATGACCAGGGGCAGTTATATAAACAAAAATGAATGAGAGCAAGTTCGCAATAGACAAGACGCCGGATAACAACTATCTCACTGAAGACCTTATCGTAAGGAAATTACATATTCTGTTACTACATGGCTACATTTCCGAAACACAGTATAAGCAACTGAAGCTAATGGGGACAGAAATACCACAAATGAGAGGCTTACCTAAAGTTCATACCCTCTGCGAATTAACGATTTAAACACGTTTAATGGAGATTGGAAAAGAAAGATCTGGGAACGGACGTAATTGATTGGTGTTAAAACAGTCAAACACGCTTTGATATAAAATTGTCATTCATAATACATTAGGAGGGGGGGTTAAACAGTGATTCGTACTGCGCAAGAGTTTATCTTCCACATTCATCAGAGAGTTAATTTGGTCGCTCAGATACTATTTGATGTACGAACTGTTATTTAGAGTTTCGCGTTGTCTATGCGACAGACTTCATTTCCTTTCTACGTATTCNAGACACGAAACCCGGTCGAAGGAATGAACGATCATTCGCCCGGTGACGATCTCTTTGTGATGGATGAGGATGAAAATGAAGAGTATGTGACATTCACCTTGCGATTTATGAATTTCGGTAAGCCGCAAGAATGACAATACTGGTACGATTTTATTTGATGCGAGATGATTATCAAGGCCACCAACTGTGCTGAATACTCTGGTTGGCCTTGAACAGCGATCTGGTCAGAACACAGTAGGCGAGTAGGGAAATCCTTCACCAGGGGATTCGATCCAATTGGTCGTGCTAAACTTTCTGGTTGCAAACAATGGGATCACTCTGTTCACTAGTCAAAGCCAACGAGTGATATTGCTGAATGCCATGAACAGTGGTGGTCGTGAATCTACCCACTAACTTTCAGTCTCCGTTCTTTTTATCACTGTCCGGGTAGCTTGAAACTCTTCCATTTACTCGTTCATCGTTGATCGACCGGAGTAGTAGACAGTTAAAACCGTCACGTGAGAGCGCAAGATTGTTATGCATCCTTTGATTGGCCGTTTCCCTGTTCCTGAAAATTGCATCTTTGCATATTCAATTAAAAACATGAGAAAAGTGAAAAGGTCAGTTATGAAAAATTAACTGAACCGAAGTTGCAACCGTGTACTGACGCAATTAAACTTTGTTTGATTGAAGACGAGTGAATTAAGTCACACTGCGTTAGACCAATGCTTCTACTGAATTAGGTTTACGGAGGCATATATTAGTCAGAAGAAAAACCGCAATGCGGCACACAGAAGTATGCCGTCTCTTGATCAGTCTGCCCGCTAGTTACTGACATATTATAGACGGTGTAACTCGGGTTTTCAAACAGCATCATTCAAGCGTTTACCCATTTTCTCTAGTTGCGCCCCCTTATCGTGAGAACACCTAGCAAATTTCGTATTGGTTTTTTCTTATACTAATGGAAGACCGCAACCCAAAACAGGTCCCCACAGAGAAAGAAAAATGCATGGGGAGGTAAACTGAAGGTATANTATAACACTTTCCTCGCTCCTGTATTACGTTGAAAACCCCTTTCTTCCCCGGGCAACCTGGCAGTATTCAGCCCACATGCAAATCATGGAACATTTTTCTTTTTTTATAAAGGTTATTGCGCCATGATTTGTTTGGCACACAGTCCGGCGTCAGACGTGTGTGAAATAATAACAATATATATATATATATCTTATTAGCAAACAATAGGCCGTTTACTGCTGATTACTCAGGGAAAACTGGATGCAGATCGACCAGATTCGTATGAAATCAGATTGGCTATCTCGTCAACATGCTGAAGTGCATGTCATTAATGATGAGTTCTGCCGCCAAAGCTAACTCCACCCAGAGACGACTACTTAGAAAAGTAATTTCTAATTTTCAGTTCGTGTGATCAGACAGCCCACGCGTTTTCAGCGGTGAATAATAATTTAGGACGTCAACCGGCTTGGTTACGCGAGCAATGTGAGATTAAACTAACAAATAACTACCATTCTTACCTATTCCGGTTTTCAGGGGAACATGCGGTCGAGGTCTACGCGGACAGTGGTCAACGTGCTGGCAAGAAACGTCTATACGAACTGATCGGCCAATACTTCTTTGATATTCGCCCCTCACACGAACCATTTGGAACAACACGGAGTGTGACCGATTTACTGGCTGATTCGGTATGCTTAAACTGAGCATAAGTTTGGACAATCCACATGACAGATACTTTTTTGTTGTATCAGAGAATAAACAACTTGCTCAAAACCCGTCCTCAAACACAGGATTCGGTCAATTTAGCTATTCACAGAGACTGTTACGTTTGGTAGACTTAAACAACTCACGGGTACAGGGCAAAAACTAGAAAAATATAAACATCTAATTGATTTGATCGAGAGAATGTTACGTCCGTTGAATCCATAACATAATGGTAAATAATTGTAACAAATACGTTCTACTGGAGACGCAAAATCGGGAAGCCCAGTATAATCAGCGGTAAAATCGTACATTTTCTAGCCACTCTATCGCGAAGTACAACCAGTTAAAAACAGGATCAACCTATTTAGTGATGATAATTGTTTGGTCACGATTATTAACCTACTCAAATTGAAATAATGAGCGCTAGAGAGGAACCGGTTGTCCGCTGGAAGAAACGGTTGAACTCCATAGATTACGTTGGTTGGGGCACGTTATGAAATGAATTGCCACAGCGCGCGATGTTTGTCGAAGCAGGTAATGGGTGCAAAAAGCCAAGGGTGGTCAAAATAAGAGGAAATGAACTCTCTAACCAGGAGACCCGGTCATATGGGTCCCGTGCATGGGGACCTCGAGGTGATCGTAACCGATGGTTAGAGACACTGATTGATACCACCCAGTGCCATAAACAATTGGGTACGTGCATTTTCTCAATTTCTTTGCAACCTTAGTCCCCTGAAATCCTTCATGTTTTCTTCGACTCTACTTTCAACTTTCCTGTCTTTCTCTCACTGCTTCATCCAAATGAGTAGCTAAAAGACGGCGACCAAATCGGTGCACAAAAGTGCATAGTTAATGGTTGTACAAACGGAACTGAAAAACTAGAGAGAAACGCTGCTGTCTAAAAGCTAAAGATCGGTTCAGTTTCAGATAGGCACTCAAACAAATGCGCCCTCAATCGCTGAATCTGCTTCCGGGAGCAAACATTTCTAAAAGCCTTGGTCCCACTTTGATTGAATGCCAATTCAACTCGATCGGACAGCGTATTACCGACGAGAAAAACCTAATAACACCATTGTAACGAGCGCAACAAACGAAAAGGTATTTGGTTCGTTCTTGTAATCCTATTCGTGGTATTCACAAGGAAGTTCCAGTGAAATCTGAAATCCTGGATTTTCTTGCGAATAACCTCAGTAAGAAACAACAACATTGATTAACATTATCTAGTAAGACTTTACTCATTAGGAAAATGGTATTGTAAGTGCAACGCCGAAGATTCTATTCAGTTGAACTGTGGCGGCTTATGATTTCACAAGTCCATATAACAAACAACAGAAACGACATACACGCCTTGTCAGAACTGGACGCGAAACAGCGGTGCAAATTAGCCAGGCTACTTTCTAATCCGTTTATTCCGACCCAGTTCGCGGCCAAAAAAGAGAACTCACGGACAGGCCGACGCCGGTGCATCGTACTGAATGCTCGCTTGCCTTAAGAGAGATATTAGGGACTACGTGTGGACAAATACATCGGGTCAGTGACTACCTAGGGAGAGCTTATTCCAATTTTTCTATTCGTTAGAGGTTTTCTTCGTAATAGACTAGGACAGACCATAACTGACTATAAAACCTTGAAAGCAAAGTACCTCGACCACAACTGCTGTTGGATCGTTCCAATAATTATGCTGTGTGCGTGTGGGAATGCCGAAGACTCGTTCCAAATGAGACACTTTGTAGTATGTATGTAAATTTACTGACCGCTATTCATAATAAATAACTATTCTCGCCCAGGTACCGCCTTGTGGATTTATAACAATAGTGGTATCGTTCGGTATCGGAACATGATGTCCCCAGGCTACATACACGCTGAAAGCGCGTTGAACACGGTCAAAGCAGAAAGAGTGAAAAGAATAACGGGAAAGTGAAACTTGTATTGGCGGGTCAAAACCACGTTCAGTTAGCAGTGACCGGCGTTTCAGAACTCTATGCGGCCACTTCTCGTTTATGATCACTTGAGCTTGGTGGTTTTTTGGAAAAGCATATCGACGATCCCGTTCAAGGACTGGATGGCCGAAAGTGCTAGAGGATAATCTTTGCCTTCACATTGTGGCTCGCGAAGAACAAGCACGCCGGAGCCCTGATCCAAGATACCTGTATTGAACAAGCGGTGGGTGGGCGAATAGAACAAACCATGAAGAAAAAGAGTACAGATCTAATTGGAAAAAACACGAAACCTTGAATTTCGTGATACATAAGGCGAGACAAATCTAAATTATGGCTTTTCGCCCACGATGTGACGGAACATGATGTACGAAAGCACGAATAAGGTTTTTCGTTTGTATTTCTAGCTCCGTATAGGAATAGATTCATGTTGTGAAACCAATTAAACAGAAAACTCATGAAATATCCAGTACTGAGGCCACTGTCATCGAGGTGACAATCAACACATGAAAGGTTTGCTCCCACAACCAGTAACTTAGCCCGCCTGGCCAGAATTACAGCAAATTTACCGGGTTTAATCTTCTCCGAAGGGCTCCTGGATACAGGATGCACTCTGTGATGGGTAGGCAGCTTCGTTGTCGTCCGATTCAATACCACGCCTAACCCAAGGGGACCTTGTGTGGTTCGCCACTCCAAGTCCCGGGGCTTAAGTTGATGGTTTCCATTACTGAACAGCAGATCCTCGTGATTATGGGGTTTACCCCATCTGCCGGTCATCACACTAAGGTGTTATAAATTTTTTTAAGTTACTAGAAAACACATGTGCAACGTGCATTCGGAAAGAAAATAACCCAAAAGACAACTAACCATTATGTTCGTTATCCAGAATCATTTGTGATAGTTTCTTCTCCACAGTTTCCTGGAATAAGAGTGCAAAATGCTTGAGAACAGAGGGGGAAAAGGTACCAGTACTTGGGGTTTTCACTAATTGGTAGCTGCGGAGAGATTAGGTACTGTTCACCCTGTGCTGTGAAAAATCAGGCAACTATGATAAGGTTCTATCAAGTTTCTTAACAAATGGAGAGCACTGAATTCCTAGGTTCACCTCGAATAAGGCAAAAATGAAAAAAGTATAACATGTGGTTCACACAGCCATGAAATTGATAGCAACAGCTGAACGATAAAGGCTGACAGTCTACTGTCGCATAATTCGGTTGTTCAAACCTCTTCGATGCCACCCGACTTCTCCCATGATTAGGTGAAAATCCTCTATCGGTCATGGCCCTACTCTCGATTGTGTAACTGATGTATGTTAAACAGATGAAAGTAAACTATCACATTAACATTACTGTTATTATTATTATTATTATTATTATTATTAATATTCTAGTGATGTATTTCTAATTGTTGTTCGCCAGGAAATGCACACCTTTTGATAATAAGTGTGAAAGGAACAGACAATATAGAATTACTACTATATATATATATATATCACCGGCTTAAAGACAAGTATAGTGTCAACGCAACAATAATAGGGAATGGGTGGATTGGAATACAGAACGGAGTGTAAAGTATAAAAAATGAGACGTTTTAGTCCCGAAGCCCGACCCCTGAGGAAATCCAGGTTCATGACCACATTCGCTGACGTTAAACGAAGCACCCAAAAGCCACCGATCATCAGCAATCTTGAAATATGATCAGTGTTGATAAAGAAGTAATAGGCTATGGGAGCCAAGGAGAAAAAGGGAACGACTATAGCATAAAAACTGTTGACGAAGTATTGAAAATTGGTTCTCGTAGCTCGGGTGAACTGAATTCCATGTCGCCTGTTCGCCGAGCTTGGCAATTTNTGGCAATTTGTTTGCAAAACGTTTCATCACCAGTCGAGATGACATCATCAGTGCTTGTGAAGCAAGCTCGGCGAACAGGCGAAATGGAACACGGCATAAAAACATTAAGAGGGTGAGGTAGCTATACGTCAGTGAACCACTGGCAGTTCACCTAGGGTAGTTGGCCAAAAACCCTGATTCCAAACCAACCAAGAAGAGGCACACGAACCACAGGCACATCATCCTAGTTGCGGCGGTTGTGGTCACCGGCTCGATTGGACATCAAGGTGTATTGGGCACTTTGGACGTTCGACCCCGTCCAAAGGGCGTATGACCTAATGTACTGGACACCGGCCCCTAATGAACTGCGGGTGGGGTCTCCGAGGTTATCTCGCTTCTTCGGTCAGGGTAACTGGAAAGTAACAGGCCCACACAATCTATGAACACATTCTTCAGATTTCTTTTTTTTTGTATGGCGATTGTGAAAAGTTCAGTAGCCTCGGTGAGATTCGAACCCACGCATGGACGCCGCCTACGCTTCGGACGCGAACGCTCTACCAGCTGAGCTACGAGCCCCTACCGATGGCACTAATCTTCTCACGTTCGAATTACCCATCCAACTTCAGAGGTATATGGCATCCACCAATTAGCATGTAAGCAGATCGCCCCGAAAGGTTTTTCTTAGAATTCACCGGGAGTCCACAGAATGAACATCTAAGACAAGGTTGCGCAAATGGATGATTAGCAGATTTGAAGTTTGTATGGCGGCTGTTCATATGTTGTGGCACATTTGCCAGTTCTCTGTAATTGGTTGCGTGTTGAATACATCGATGTAAGGTGATTTGTTTTTGTTTACCAAATAGGAGATTTCATTGACTTCTCTGTGTACCTTTAAGTCAGTCGGATGAATTCGGGGATCGCAATAAGAAGTGCAAGACCTGAGTGGAAATAGAGCATGATACCACAGTACCGATGAGCCAGGAGTGAAAACTCTGTACGAGGACAACAGAATTAATGTGACATCAAGCCCGGTAAAAACAGATGATGACGGAACAGAAACAAGTCAACTGATGTTTCTCACTTACCAATGGTAAATTAATCAATTTGGCAATATGTCCAATTTGTACCCGAGAATAAGGTTCGATCAACTTGAGTAAGTTTTGACCGAAAAGGGTGTCATAAAACGAAGTCAGATGACGACTGACTACCGGGTCGTTTGCCAATTCAGCCTCGTATTTGGTTCGAACCTACGAAAAATACATTGAAACGAAACGATAAATGCTGGATAAAATTAAGTCAAATCTGGACGACATCATCAAAACCCTCCGGAAACTAGAACCTTAGACCGTAAATTTTATACAAGTATTTAGTAGACTGAAGTAGTTTCAGTTTTACGACCATTAACCATAAACTTTCGTGTGCCGGTTTCGGCTGTCCTGCGGCCGCCCATTTGGATAAAAAAGAGCAGAATGAAGATTAGAACATTGAGCGTAGATTCAAGCTATGGTTAACGACCACGATTACCTAAAACTCTCGTCCGGTTGTCTAACCAGACTTAAACAGTAGCGATTCGGTCCGTGTAGGACCGGTTGTTCACTTATTTTAACTATCCACATATGGTCCCTATAGGATAAAATAAACACGGTATCGAACTGAACAACAGAGCAACTTTGTTTCGTATTCCGACACTGATCGACGTTAGACATATTTTTATTCTTCGTGATCTCTGCCTTTTTGGCCAGAAATAAAACTTATGTGAGCAGTAGCTCTATATAAACCACACACTTACAGCAAGGAATGCGCCGAGTGATCGGTCTTTCGCCGCAACACCAATCTCGCGCATCGCATCCAGATGTCGACTGTTGTATCGCAGCGCCAACTTGCTTGTAAGAATACTGGGTATCTCTTCGGGACTGAAAAAGATAAACCAAATAAGTACGACCCAGTGTAGCACATCATTCATTCATTCATTTTACCGTTTCATGTGATCTAACAGCTTAAAAGAGTCAATTCTTTTTTCCAATCTAATCAGTGAAGAAACACGTGTGCTTGAGTAGCGTTTCATCACCAGACTCGGTGGTTGTTAAATGAGCAATAAAGAACCACAAATCTATAAAGACTTACAGGGAAAAGAATGAATCATTGCATGGAATACTTTACAAATGTCATCGGTTTGAAGAATAAACAATAGAGACCCAATTTTATCTCACTACAAAGTACACACTGTGGTATTCTATAGACTGATATGCTCGATGGTGCATGCGGGCATTCCCTATTAAGAGATAGACCCGCTTCAACCAATTAGTAGTGAACTGTCCAAGCTGATTTATTTGACTGGTTAACTGCTCTGTTTGACCGACTTCGGATATCATGTACTGCCTGCGTTTGTTGCTGGTCTGTCTGCTTGCTCACGTGTTTACGCCCCGGCTTGCTAACCGGACCATAGATCGATTATGTATGCACGTAAATACAAATACACGTACTGCTTGATTCCATGGGTAGTTATTCACCTACTTGGACGGGATACAACAGTACCTTACCCACGAAGTCAGTGCGTCTTGCATTGAAGAAGAAAAACAGCCGAGCTTCTCCCATTTGATCGCCATTCGTGGGCAACAACTACAGGTGATATCTGTGAATTGGGAGGCAACTGCAAAAAAGTAGATGCTACGGGAACTTCCTCTGGTGCAAATAAGTTCATATTAGGGACAGTACTGAAATACTGGCTTAGGAATGAACGTGATCGTGGGGAGAGGTCATTACGCCGAAGCGAGATTCCGAAAGACATTCTATTTATCTTCGAAGGTATGGAGGACCCACTACACACACTTGATGTACTAGCAAGTTCGGTTGCTCCTTTAGGCATGCGTTTAGCACATTCAAAGTACAGAGCATTTCCGCAACAGTGGGTGCCAACTACCACCACATTGAAGCTAGATGGTCAGAGACAAGCGGAATGTGGCTGCTCTTACTGAAATGTGAAAAATGAAGATAGAATGGAAAAGGAGTTGACTGCAGGCTTTTGCAAAGCTAGACCAATGTGTGCTGGATTGAAATATCTTTGACCTCAACGAAAGATCTCACGAAAGTTGAAAAGGTGCGCAAACTGCGACGTAGCGCGTTCGGTTCGGTTTTACGATTTGCATATCCAGATGTTGTACGTAGGAGACGACCACCGACTCGAGGTTTTTGATAATCCATGTTCAGTTTAGCTTCGCACAGGTACGATAGAGTGAATGGGTTAGCAACACCGAACGAAATAAGCTGAAGCGAATTATGTGTTGTCTTAGTTTGGCAGAGATCAGTGAGATCATTGCACTATATTTAGCTGTACAGAAATGAGGATTGATCTTCGGCGTAAGATCGCGAGAACTAGAGTGCTCACGTCGAACAGTACCAAAGTTATTCACCCGAAACCAAACAAATTTAATGAATAACAACCGGGAACTTGACAATGAAAACGAGAGAGAGTGAGGCGGAAAATACAGAACAGTTCCTTAAAGAAAAAAATGCAGAACTAAACGATACCATTGTGAATGAGGGAACGAAAAACACACGACATAACAACACCGGAAAATGAACCAGTGAAAGAAATGAGACAAGCCCTATAAAAAACAACGAAGCGAACCTGTTGAGCATCACTTTTGAGAGAAGCATATACTTCAGGGCATCAACAGCATGATTGGAATTGATGGAGTCAAAACCCTCAAACGCCTCATAGAAATACGAGTAGGCTGTTTTGAAATCTCTTTCATCTGCCGCATGCAAGATACCTAAAAATAAAGAACACAAGTACAAAATCAATGACACAGTCAAAGTAGGAAGACAATTGTCAAACTGTTATTACGAAAACAAATAGATCGAAGTAGTAGCGGTCGAGAACAGACTAGTAATCCGACAATGGAGTATACCATAGCGAAGCATAAAATGCCAAATTGGAAATTCCCGGTTGTGAAATACGGGGAGCATTCACAGGAACGTACCCAAACAGAAAACAGACCAAAACTAGATAGATGATACCAGCGAAGACTTATATATACTTCAGCGCACAGTCAAACGATTGCTCACCAACCACCAGTTGGCCAATCAATCCACATAAACAAAAACAT
>UZAN01050147.1:8310-20906 GCA_900618425.1 Echinostoma caproni
ACTACTGGAGTAGTAGTAAGTCACCCGAGAAGAGGAACTGCTACTAACGATTTATCTATTCATCCATATTTTCGTGATGAATTGTATATCATCCTATCACGTAGATTTGAAAAGTTATCAAACACTACGTAAATACCAAATTAGGTGCTGTTACTTCCGTTTCTGATACATAAAATGCTTTACCACAAAAGTGGGTGAATCCCGTAGTTGAAAACATTGTAGTGAGGTCTGCTCGGTCACATGTAAAAACCACTTTGTTGATTCTGTTCTGGAAGAGGAAAAGACTGTAAGGGGTTGGAAATGCAAAAAACCAAAGTGTTCCATAATTTAACAATCATTTGAAAAGGAGAATCGAAACAGGTAAAATGTGAACGAGTCAAGACGAACAAAAGACAAAATCAAAGTTAAGACTGTGGAGGAGGAGGGACATCAGTTTGCACGGAGATTGAAACTCACGTTTGGGCTATTCTGTTCGTTTGTCATGTCACGCAGCGCCGGAGCTGCAATGCACACGACCAACGGGGCGAATTCGGCCGTTCGGAGCACCTTCAGTGCTTGAGGTTCCACATCGAGGATCGCGATCAGGCCGGCCGCATGAATTTGCCTGATTGTGTCTAGCTTAGTCCCGTACATCGCATCTTCGTGTGTACCATATTCCAAATACTCATTACTCGCTATATCACGCATCATCTCGTCATGCGTGACAAAGTAGTAGTTCTTTCCATTCACCTCATCTTTACGGGGTGCTCGGGTTGTATCTACAGAACCAGACCGAGGAGCAAAAATTTAAGCTATGCGAATTATCTGGTGGAAATGTCATAATGTAAGCATTTCTGTTATAGGAGAAAGGCGTGGAGATTTCTTTGAATTAAGGATGAAGCGTTAGTCACTCGAATTCCGGATAGCATGTGATGAGACGAGTACTCAGAGGTTTACCAAATCATAGAGAAAAAATGGACAAAAACAAAAGCATGTCGAAAAAACCTAAGGCAAGGAATATGCATCTTTTATCTTTGATTCCAAATGGTCCATGCAGTTCATAGTGCAATTGGTGATGCACTATTCACTTAATATTACTTTTATTATTATCATTATTAATATTATTATTATTATGAGAATCCATAAAGTAATTAGGAGGCATAAAGTGCTGAGGAAACTCTTCATAAGCAGTGAAAATGAAAACAAAGATTATGCAAGGTCAAAACTGGAATAGAGAACATACATCGCGTTCACGTAAGTAAAGGTTACCAAAGCAGTCTTTATTCTTAATGCATCAGTTCAGTTCAGTTTGTACAACCATTAACCGAGCATGTTCGTGTGCCCGTTTTGGCATCCGCATTTTGGCTACAAATTTGGATGAACAGTAGGAGAAAGACAGGAAAGTTGGGAGAGGAGTCGAATAGAAGATTGGAGAAATTCAGTAAACTAATATTGCGAGATGCACGAAAGGCACTGTTTACGACACTGTCATATCACCCAGTGTCTTTAACCATCAGTTACGACCATCCCGAGGTCCCCAATCAGGGAGCCTAACAGGACCAATGTGACCCAGTCCTCTGGTCAAGGTTTTCATACCCTCATGCCAAGTCCTCGTTCGACTGCCCTTAACCTTTGTCCACCCACTACCTGCCTCGGAAAACATCGCTCGTCGTGGCAACCTATCTGGTGACATACGTAACACGTGCCCCAAACAACGTAATCTATGGAAGTCGACAACGTGCTCCAGTGGGCGACCGCGATTACCCAAAACTCTACGCCTAACCTCAGCAATACTAGTCTGGCTTCTCCACCAGATTTGTGCACCGCGGCGTAGATAGCGATGTTTAAACACTGACGGTCTATCTTTATCCGTTTTTTCTAACTGGTGAAGTTTCCGCGGCGTATAGGAGAACTAACCGAACTTCCGCAACATACACTCGATCCTTCACGGACAGGTGAACGTCGCGGAGGCACTACAGATGTCCCTAGTTGGCAAATACCAACCGACCCATCCTAATGCATAATTGTTATTACTGGAATTTGTGATGTTCGCAAACATTTTTCTACTGCTTGAGAATCGTGACTGAAACCGGAATTTGCGTAGTGACCAAGGGGTTTTCTTTTCCCATATATGGATTCTTCACGCACAATAAGTAAACTATCCGGGAATGAAAAAACCTCTGAAGCATGGCACAGTGATTTCACCCTGGAAGAATCTACTGATATTAGAACACGAACAAGAGTAAGTTGGAATCGAACACGCCACCTGCGTGAGTTGGCCGGGTTGGGATTGCTCTACATCCTAAACAGTTCAGTTCAGTTCCGTTTCGTTTCGTTTTTACAACCGTTAACCATGCACTATGGTGCGCCGGTTTTGGTCGCTGTTTTTAAGTTGCCCATTTGGATAAGACAGCAGAATACAGATTGGAGTAATGAGAGCAAATTCAGGCGAAAGATAGCGAATGTATATAGACTAAATTTACAAGAATAATGAGTAAATGCATGACCGCCACTGTTTGCGACATCCAGTCATATCGTTCAGTGTCACTAACCATCGGTGATCATGATTTCCTGGTCCTCCCTGGACCTTGGTTCAACCGCTATCTGCCTCGGCAAACATCGCTAGTCGTGGAGAAACTGAGCGATATGGCTGGGTGTCGAAAACAGTGGCGCTCATGCACCTACTCATTATTCACTTAACACCAGTCAGTCTATATGAACTATCTATCCTCCGGTTGAATTTGCATCCCAAACAAAACATTTCTGGTTAGTCGAAGGGATCGTTCCTGGAGGTCAGACGAGATTTTCGAGTTCCCTGGCTAGTTCACTGAGCCATGGAGCGATTGGAGTTGGCAAAAATCCGCTCCGGAGAATTAACATAAGTTATATGCTCATTTAAGAAGTCCCAAAATCGTTAGACATTAAAAACGGTTTTCAATAAACTAGGAAAAACAACCAAAAAAATAATCATGTAAGATATTGAAAATACTTTGGGTTTTGGGTGCGTTTTCAATAATTCTCATGCGGATACCTTTTACCTCCAGAACTGATTAGCAGCTTCGTATCAATAAACTTGCGTAAACAAAGGGACGAGAAATAATACATTCGTTAATCAACAAAAAACGGCAACCCGGAAGTAGGACTGTGAGCGATAGCCAATCAGCGAAATATATAGTGAGAGTACTTACGCGGTACCGGATAAGCGAAACGGTCCGGCGCGGACTGAATCAAACAATTTTTAATATGACGTCTGCCCACTCCATGTGCTCCCAACAGAACCAAAGTTCGTCGACGGAATTGTGGAAGTCGGACCACTTCCTCGTATGTGACTAAATCCAATTGGTCATAGATAGCAGCATGTTTGATACGATATTTGTCACGCACTTGACGTTTTTTTCGCGTGAACCATGAACCGCAATGCACCGAGTCCTGTCCACGAGAGTTCTCGTTCCATTTGTTCGCCGAGCGCCATTCCTGCAGTTCCGGACTGGGTATCAGTCCAGCAGCGGAATGGAAATCGGAACCCCACAAACGGGCCTGTAAATCGGTTTGTCCCGTATTGGGACAGGCAGAGGGAAATGTATTTTGTCGGATTTATGCCGATTGAACAAAACGTAACCATGAGCATAGAGGCAAACACGCGCGTCCATCCGGGTTGTGATGAACAGAGGACGCACTACATCAAGTATCACAGAGAGAGAGTGTGTTCTATTCTTTGTTGAAATTGCGCTGACCGATCGGGCAGGAACCGGATAGCAATTAATAGGTAAAATGGTAGAGTTGTCTTTTTAAGGTTTAATGGGTGATAGTTAACGATCCCATGCTTCGCTGGTCGTACCGATGATTGAGAACGGCAGACGACGGAACAGGAGACTAACTTAGTTCACATGAAACAATCACTTTAAAGTATACAAATAAATAGAGAGTATGATAATTTTGCCAAAACCAACCGAATTTACCCCATATAAAAGAGACGGAAAACGGGGCAAAGATGATGGCACTCTTGAGTTGAAAAGATGATTTTATTGAAAACAAGGCGACACGGGACGCAGTCAGCGCAACGAGACTATCAAGACTATTCAGGTTATTCACTTAACCAATACCGGTCTAAACGTCTGGACCAATTCTCCGGAAAGATTAGCTCTGCGGATAAAGAAAGCGAAGATGCAAACGATTTATGGCTGCAGTTACCTTGGACATAGTAGGAATTGGTTCGCTGGTTACACCAGTAATGCATCTCAATTGTCTTAAGACTGTATACTATGATTAGTCGAGAGGAAAACGAACACTGTAAAGTAGATCATATTTCTTTTGACTGGCAATTGTGTTCTGTTTGTCAGGACATATCCATAATGTCTATCTCTGGTATTTCTGCGGGGAATCGACCTACAAACGGCTAGGCTGGAAGTTAAAAAGGTTGAATCCATGGAGGATGAGCAATGCAACTGGCTGGTTGGAGACATTAAAGGATATGACGACTAACCGACAGCAGTGGCGTTCTTGTTGTCATTTCTTAACAAGTCAGAATGCTTGAAAAAAGGTATGCATGAACACTTAGATTGTGTGCTCTGTGTGTTGAACATAGAGGTTCTTTTTGTTTGCCTCCCTCCAAGTAGGACCAATCCCTTTTCATCTTGTGCTTTATCACTTGATTTGTGTTCTTTGTGAGCTCGGCAGCGATCAGTAAAGCTCGCTTCACTGTATCTTGCTGTGCGATGATGATGATGATATTAATTCGTGTTCGCTAGAACTCATCCACCCACCTCCACCGGGGCGCTTGTCCAGTCTGCCTGTGGTGGACTGGTTAAGCAGTGAAAAGTGCTCGAAGTGGCACATTGAAAGACGATCAACCATAGCCAAATGACGTGAATGATACACAACTGTTCACCGGGTCATTGGATGTTCGTCCGAACATCATCGGCCCATTTTTCGCTGGCACACGCCATTTTCATCATTCAGTTCACTGTTGTGTTTGTCTCCACCTTACATCCTGTAGCTTAGTTAACACTTCCGGTAACACCGTAATCACAGAGTTGACACCGTCTCCTAAACCCAGTGGATGATGTGTAATTAGGTCGAACGAGGTTTGGTTAGTTTGAGAATTTGAGGTATTTCGCCTTGGGTCTTCAATTCAACCAATAGGATAACAGGGAATTGTTGAGGGGCGTGGAGGGGTCAGCGATTCACTAGTTTGAGGATGTGATGTGAACCCGATGATTACAGCGTTAAAGGAAACGTTAAGTAAGCTACAGGACGTGGAGTGGGAGAACCGCGAAAAAAACAAACAGACAAAGCAGAGTGGTGAGCTGGAATGATAAAAAATGGATCGTTACCATTCGGACGAATAATGTCAAAGCTTTATTATGGGAATTACTTACAAGCTCGTGCATCTCTTGTCCCATAGGATATTTACACAGTTGAATTGCTTCTCGTACAAAATAAATCACATAGGGTTCCAGGTACGAAATAACAGATAATTTGGTCTTCAACGAATTGGCGTTTTTTAGCAGTGTAGGGATGTGAGGTGTACCCCCCGGGTTTTATCGAATATTCGCTTGAAAGATTCAATAGTTGATGCACAAACGACGTGAAATGGAAGGGTGTTCCAAGTACTGCCCAATCTGACTGCAAAAGATAGACACCGGCATTCCAGTCGAATTTTGGAATCAGTAACTTGAAACGGTGCCCCCTAAGGTGTACATTGTTCGATAACATGAGCAGCGGCCGACATGGATGGTTTGGGTTCTCCAGTATTCGATGCGTCAAATTCAAAGTTTTATTATGGGAAATACTTACAAGCGGTTGCTTTTCTAGTCCCATAGGGTTTAGCACAGATGAATCAATTCATGGTTCATAGAAAGTTGACGAATATCAAAATTTATGCTTGTTTCGCACACTGCTACGGATGTTGAAATTTAAGACTTGTCAAGACTTCATCCAGTTTGTGCTTAAATGAATCATTTGTAGACGCAGAAACAACGTGTGGTGATAGAGAATTCCAAGTAGTGCACATTCTGAGGGCGAATGAATAACGCCGGCATTTTTGGAACACTAATTTGAATGAGTGCCCCCTCAGGTGTCTCCGATTCTGATGAGCGTTATTCCCGGGCATCGTAGAGAATCTCGGAGGGCCAAAAAGTAGGGCTCGAACGAATTCGAGTTAGTTCTCCACCACGCAACTGAATGTTGCACGACTCACGTTGTTGCCTAAGTTGGGACAGTTTCGGCTGCTTTACCGGGGCCAGTTCGATCGGTTAGAGCGAGGCGTTGATGATCAATAGCACCGTATTTATAGTGAATGAGCTGCAGATACTGTACACTGGGCTGTAGCTGTCACCTTATCTCGGACGTTGTTTTCTTCTGTCACACCTCTGAGCCTTGGTGCAGAGACTAAATAAGCTTTTCCTCTCTTCCGATTCATGGCTATATCCCTGGTATCCGTGAATTTGCACGGAATTCAAACAAGAACCCAGTTAAGCTATGTGGACACTCGCTCAAGATGTTGGTCATTCGCCAATTAGCTCCGGGGTGGTGGTTCCAGTTTCTAACACAAGGATTTGCGATTATAGTCCCGACAGAAACACAAAAATAGCACACAATGCTGATGAGTTCTGGATCAGTGAATTTTGAAAAGTATTAGGGATGCCAAACAGAAACTGTAAGAGAATAAAAACGGTTATAAAAAGTACCAGTCTAACCAGGAATAATCATGTTACCCGGACCGAGTAAACCGAGAATTGTGGAATTGAAATCACATGATTTTTCTCGCATCGGATTAGTTGGTCATCCGACACTTGGACTGGTGTGTGAAACGTGGTCGTCCGGTAGACAAATAGAACAAAAATGCAGTCATTGTTGTAGTGAGCACATTGCTGTTTAGTCAAATCGATCATTGACACTAGATTAGACCAAACTTTATACAAAAAAGCAGTGGGACCCTGCAAATGAGTTGTGATGGAAACACCGCTCGATTTTTTTCCCATCTCAAAGGATCGAACCAACAACAGACAAGAGAGAGAGAGAATAAACGATCATGTGATTACTAACCTGCCACCAATTGTGATCATCTTTGCTGATTATCTGAAGAACATCGCCGGTGGAAAAGCGAACACCGGCTTGCGGACATGGGATGAGATCGTCATTTTCCGGATTGTAATCAAACATAGCCCGCACGTATATCTGTGGGTAAAAGAAAATAAAAATAGTAATTAGATAAAGCAAGACAAGAGGCTGTATAAGAACCATATGTGTGTGTGTGTGTGTGTGCGTGTATATAATGGAAAGGGACATCGCGTGTGAGACCGAGAGATTAGTGTCATAGACACACACACACAAGGACACAAAAACGGGAACGTTGCACACCAAACTGACCTCGCATTGGACAGGATTCGTCCGATAACTGGGGACAATCTTCAAACTGACACTACCACGAGCATCTCTCTGAAACACAAAAATGGACAGGGTATTGAGTGGAATGAGGTATGTGAGTCACCATCGAGAAACAGAGGAAGAACATCCTCTAAGCATGGAAATGATGTGAAATGCTTGTCGCTCAGACTGCGGATATTGGTATGTTCTCCGAACTGGAAGTGTTGTTCGAAGACGTTTTGTAACCAGGCGGGTAACATCATCGGTGCACTGAACAGAACATTTCCAGCTCGGAGAACATACGAACACCAACATCCTCTAAGCATAGTTTATGAAAATAAAAAAGAAGCTAAGATGAGAAAAGATGGACACGTGAGACGTGCAGCTCAGAGTGAACACATATTCACGACAAACTTTGACAGTGGTGTAATAAAAGAGAGCGCGAATTCGCCAACGGGCAGAGCAATTCTCAATTGAGGTCAGTTTGTCAATACGCACTTCATTATCAACAGAGTGAGACACGGAGCAGTGATAATCTGACGTGCATCTTTGAGATAAATAACCAACCGATGATTGACAACATTTCATTAAACGGAACCATCCCGTAAAAAACAAATGAGAAGACCAAAAAATGTTTTCAGCGGTCTATCCCCTGGGGGATGGAAATCACATAAGGGACTTGGGGCGAGTTAGGGTTGAGGGTTCCATTCGGTCACCTCACTCTCATCCATGTTCCCGCTTCTATAGTCACACGCTCACGACTGAATGGAAATCAACCGTGAAATGCATCAAACCACTGTAGTGGTTAGAGACAATAAATCATTCAGAAATAATCGTTCACTCGTAAGTGTGCGTTCTTATGTCTAAATTGGCATGTTTTCCAATTACCCCAGTTAGTCAATGAACTTGTGCAGAACAGTTGTCGTCCAATGTGTACTCACTTTCAGTCTGTACAACCATTAACCATGCAACATCGTGCGCCGGTTTTGGTTGCTGTCTTTTGGATGCCCATTAGGAGAAAGACAAGAAGGTTGAAAGTGGAACAGAAGAGAAAATTGGGAATTTCAGTGGATTTATATTGCACAGAAATTGTGAAGATGCCATTCTTTACGACACTGACATAGCACTGAGTATCTATAACCATCGGTTACGATCGTCCCGAGATCCCCAGTAAGGAAGCCTAACGGGACCTATGTGACCCAAACTCATGGTTAGAATTTGCATACCCTCATGCTAGGTCTTCATTTGACCACCCTTGGCTTTCTCCCACCCACTACCTGCCTCAGTGAACATCGCTCACCGTGGCAACCTATCTGGTGACATGCGTAATACATGCCCCAAACAACGTAATTTATAGAGGTCGACCATTTGATCCAGTGGGAAACCGCATTTACCTAAAGCTGTGCGCCTAACCTCAGCATTGATCGTCCGGCTGCCCCACCAGACTCGTGCAATGCTGCGTAGGCAGCCGTGTTCAAACACCTACAATACATTTTTATCCTGTTTTCTTAATGTCCAAGTTTCTGGAGGAAAGCGCGTGGAAGGGATGACGTGGAGATAAGGTTAACTTTCTTTGCCTCCGTGAATTCACCGTGTCCATGAGGAGAAGATAAAAGTAGGCAGTCGGTAATAATGAATGTAGTAGCTTAACAAAAGGAGGAGGGAATATTATCTCTGTTGTTAGTGTCTGACGAAATATTAGGCACAGCAACTGATCACTTTAGGATTACCCTTTGCACTAAGTTATTAAACAGTACAGAGAGAGAGAGAGAGACAGCGAATCATAGCGCTGACCAAATTACAGATGTTCGAATCCGGCTACCTATGCCTGGTTTCCCTATTTCTTTGAGTCCATTTTACCTCTGACAGGGGAAAACTCTATGCTTACAAAGGTGACACTTTTAAAATCGATTGCTGGTTCAATGGTGCCTCACTATCTAGAACCGTGAAGAATTACAAACCAATACATACTACACAATCGAACTGTCGGGAAACCACTTCATGGAAAGGTATGCTAGATTTGATGAACACGTAATCGTTGTGTTTATGCTTGGCATTTGTTATTTTTTCTTTACCACGAACCAAATCTGTCACATTTTGGCCCATTTCCTTACGCATAAAACAGATTGATTTGGATAATATGACAAAGAAACGAATGGGCACCATGGCTCTCTTCTAACTTAAGAGACTAGGTGATCCGCACTCTGACTAATTAGTTATAGAAGCATTGGTTCTTCGATATTTGCTCTTAATATCCGTCTACTGCTTGCTCCCTTGAAATGTGCTCACGGTTACCGTAAACCGAATTCACATTTTTTTATTACACACCCACGTGTGATGAACAGAAGACGGGGCGAACCCCATAGTCACGAGGACCTGCTGTTTTAGTGGTTGAAATCGGCAACAAAATAAATGCAACTCATTCGCTAAATAGTTAACCGTAGTTTCGCTTTTCGTCTAAGCTTACCGGTGTCAATTCAAGACATCCTGTCACTGTGTATCTTGCTTTGTGCAATAACGTATTTAGGCCCTATGGTCTATTCAAGTGACGTTCAGGCTATCGATCATTAAACAATTACCCCGGCAATGAAGAACGATTTCGCGTCCATAGCCAATCACATTTTGGATGTGCAAGCAAATCCGCATTGCGAGTGAAGTCTGGCCAGTGTCGTATTCCATCAATCTGCTAAGTCCCTAGTTTCATATGCTCGTAGTTGTCCTACAGAAAAATTGATACCGGAATATCATAAATTGAAACTAAACTTTCGTACTGTGGCATGGAATCGGACTAGAAATTGCTTACCAATATTCTTTGAAGGTGTTCGACCGACCGGCCAGCCACGGGCTCACCGTTGATCTCTCGCAATTCATCACCGACATGAAGTGTGCCTGAGATGGAACAGAAAGCAAATCACGGATTTTATGATGGACAGGTACATCTAAACACCGACCTCTGCACCGATTAGAAACAGTTCATTCAACTTTAAAAATATGCACGCCAAACAGTTAGTTCGCGACTTAGCCCATTTGCACAAACACTACACAATCCCGTTTATGATTCATACACGCTTAAATAAGATCACCAAAGAATTACATAATCTGTAAAAACGAATGAAAGAACGCGCACTCGCAACTTCTTTGGAATGCTCTATGTTGCACTTTCTGAATCTGTATGCGATTACTCACTTCCGGCAACCGAAATGAAGATGACTAGACGAAAGTTTGTCACAAGCTAAACAAGAGGGGGGGGATCAGTAGCCCAGTAATCCTGTTCCAATCACTTATCCAACATTAGGCATGCTTTTTCGCGAACTGCACAATCCGTCAGTCAAGAAAGCAGTACACAACAGGCTGAGTGCAAGGGAAATCGGATGTAAGATGTATTGTGTGATTGAAATTACGTACACCGGACCTACCTGTACCTGTTCAAAACCCATTAGTTCATGAGCGTTCCCAACCACCTCCCAGTCTGGTGACCTTTGCCCGCCGGATCGGAACTTGCTACGATCCCCCTCGTTTGGCCATTTAGTTTGCACTTTTCGGAATCCCTCCTATGGTTAGCTAACCGTCCCACATAGCAACTTTTGTATTATTTTGTCGTGACCAGTTCTTTGTCCAACCTGTTATCGTGATCTATTATCTCCACCCCACATAGAATCTGTATGATAGTAACTGTCGTCACTCGCTCTGGGCTCAACCCATTACCGTTATCTATTATCCCGACCCGGTATAGAAACTGTCTCGTATTATTGTGGCCACTTGTTCAGCATCCACCCGCTATACTTATTCTATCATCTTCAAAATTGTCACTCCCTCACCGTTCATTATTTTCTTACCATCTCTTGATCCACATGCTACCGCCCGCTTTGTTTGCTTAACCGCCCCAAACACCCTCCTCATGTCTGTTGTCTATTCTCTCACTTACACCGTGATTACCGTTGTCCCTGTCAAGCCACACTCGCCTTTGGTGTCACTTTGCTATCCCATCCCTGCGATTGGTCCTCACCACCGTTTGAATAGCACCGTCTCCACATCCCATCCCTCCTCCGAGTTCCAAAACAGAGCATCTTCCTGGCACGTTTGTCCTTGTCCTGTCGAACCGAATCTGCGGTATGCCGTTGTATTTCACGATGTAATTTATGGTTAATTATGCAAAAGTACACGTAGATTTCCCAGCCGCGGATTCGGGGGTTCAGTATCTGCGAGTCACTCTATCATCGGACGTCAATCTGGTCGGTACATCGGATGTATAAAATAAATGGATTGATGCAATCGACACTCACTTGGCGAGGTCAATCACGAGGATTTCAATCAGGGGGAAACCAAAACAGAACAGCTTTTAATAATTTCGGAGGGGGGGAGGGCAAAAGAGTGTGTATTCCGTACCGATTATTCCGCGCGAACCACACACTTTGATGCATATCAAGCACTCACATTCACGTACCATTTATTATTTGTGCCACTTCTATCTCTACCACAAATTCTGAGCTCAATTTAGATGCAGTTAACCTTTCACACACACACACACACACACACAAGTCAAATCGAGCCAAAGATTCTGAGGAAACATGCAATAATCCAACCAGTAAGGACCACGGTTCCAGTTTCAGTTTGTACGACCATTAGCCATGCACTTTCGTGAGCCGGTTTTACTTTCTGTCCTTGGCTGCCCATTTGGATGCAGCAGCAGGAGAAAGACAGGAAAGTTGAAAGCAGAAAACTCGAAAAGAAAACGGAGAATTTGAGTGAACTGAAGTTGTAAAAAAAAATTGAAAAGATGCACGAACGCCACTGATTGCGATACTCAGCCATGCCACTCGGTTTCTTTAACCATCGGTTACAATCATCCCGAGGTCCCCAGCCAGTGAGTTTACGGTAACGCTATAAATCCTTAACGAGACTATCCGCAATTGTGCTAATACTGTGTACATGATTCTCCCACACGAAAACAGACGGAGCTGCCCGATTTATTTGTTCGAACTGGATCTCAGACAAGATGGACTCGGAAAAAAATTGACCAACTTTGCAGTTCCAGCATTGCACACTGCAGTGAACGTGGTGTTACGAAAATACAGTCAACAAATAACGATTTCCATTGCAGCAGGAGTAATCGCCCCAGTAAGCAAATCAATACTTGTAGGTAGGCGAGCAAAATTGAATTGTGCACACAATACACAATTTCTCTGCGATTGAGTCCACGATGTGATGAGCGCATGTCGAAGAGGATCCTAGTGGAAGTTAGTTATCAA
>UZAN01050148.1:0-11025 GCA_900618425.1 Echinostoma caproni
TTCGGGTGCTACGTGGTTGGTGAGCCCCAGCAGGTTGCCTTTTTTATGCTCCCACTGATCTTGTATGCTTTCATCAGGGCCAACCAGTTTATCCGGCGCGCTGTACGCTGCAGGTCCTCAGTGTCTATCTTGCCCCACTGACGCCGGAATTTGTCAGGGGCAGGTAGTCCCTGCATTCTAATCCTCATTGTTATCACCCCGTGGTCGCTTTTACCTATCGGATGTTCTACAGCAATGGCGCGCACCTCGTTGGGGAACTTCGTGCAAACTAGGTCCAAGGTGGAAGCTGCTCACCCAAACCTCCATCTGGTCTGACCGGTCACGTGTTGGACTAGAACCCAACGATGCAACGTTTCAGGCAGCCCTCCCCCGAACGTCCCCAGTGGTGCCGTCTCAGTGGTCCAGTCAATTTCCGGAGCGTTGAAGTCTCCTACTAACAACACCCGGTCACTAGATCCGACCTGCTCACATAACAGCTCGAGCAGTAACCGATTCTCTTCTACGGTGGCCGATGGGCTCCTATAGACACCTATGACTGATAGCCGGTGGTGTGCAGTTCGCACAATCACCTCCACTGCCTGCACATTTGGGGTGTGGTGGTGACGCCCTTCATGCTGGCTGTGGTGAGCTGCTACGAAAACCAAAACTCCCCCTCCGGCCCCTCCATCCTGGCGATCCACCCTGCTGGGTATGTAGTTGGGCAGGATCAGGTTACTGATTTCATCAGTAGGTCGTAGCCACGTTTCTGTGATGACTATCACATCATCCTCCCCTGCCCGTGCTCTTAGTTCGGGCCACTTGTTTCCGATACTTGTGGCATTTGTATACCACACCCCTATTTCCGACTCTCTTTTTGATCCCTTGTACCTCTTGGAAGAAGTCGGTCGCTCGGGCTTCAGGCCCGAGCAACCTACCTGTTTTTTGCGTTCGGGCTGTTGCTGTCCTTATTTCCTCCCTGAAATAGGTTTCCTGTCAGGCTGCTTGGTGGGGTGGCCATGCAGGGTTCACCACAGGTACTGCTACAACGCCCTGTTTGACCCCTCGGTGTCCCTTCAGGGCTCCTTTGCAAGGCAGACCCTAGTCGCTGGGCCCTAGCTTGAAGCTTTCCCATTCGCGCTGTGTTAAAGCCAGGCGACTTGAGTGAGCTTGAGGATACGTGGGCTTTCCCCTGGGCTGCGTCGTCTGGCCAGATGGTCCCCTAGCCCCTTGTGCTATGGGTTATTTTTCCAGAGGACTGTAAGACCCAGTCACGATGTCTGGGGTTGGCGAATTCGACAAGGACAGGCCTAGGGAGCTTGCCTTGCTCCGCTCCCATCCCTGTCCACCGTCCCAGGCGCAGGACTCTTTTGATGGCTGTGTCCCGGATGCTCAACTATTCTTATCAGGTTGACAATATGGTACCTCATGACCCGGTCCCTTTGTCTGCCTTCTTTCATAGTGAGCTCCGGGATACCATGTATGACCACATTCCGATTCCTGCCAAGTGCGATGTCGCTGGCTCTCTTGAGTTGGGTTAACTCAATCTTTAACCTTTTGTTACCTTCCTCTACTAGGTCGAGGCGGGCCGCTAATTCAGAGACCAAGATCTGGGGTTCGGTCCCTTGTGTCCTGGAGCGTGTTGCCTGGTTTCTCAGTTTTGGCCGCACCTCGTGGCTTCCTAGGCTTCGTTTTCTTCTTCTTCCTCTCCACTGGTTTGTCAGTAGTTCCAGCTGGTAGAACAGCTTCAGGGATTACTGCCATAGTACTTGAAGGACACCCACCATCACTAGGCCCTCCCTGGCTCAAGGTGGCACTTCTGATAGGAGTACCTGAGGCCTCTTTGACCGCCTCTTTTTACTCGACAGTTTGATCGCTGCCCGTTTCCTCGCACTCTACTCCAACCTTCTTCTCTGATTGGACTAGGCGCTTCATGCGTGCCCTACATGAAATGCAGTCCCAATCCAGGCTCCTAAATTTCTTATACACTCGATATATAACCTCAGACAGTTCACAAAATTTGATGTGATACCAGATGCAGCACGTGTTGCATTGGATACCGTCCTGCAGCGCACCTCAGCGGCAATTAGCGTTTCCACACTTATACCCTTTATCTGCCTTGGGCGCGGGTGAGAGCCTGCTGGAAAGTTTAGAGGTCGCTACTCGGGCTGTTTTGCCATTTGTTGTGTATAAACAGAGACTTCTAGAATCCAATAAACAGAGCTAAGAGTGACAAACTGACACTGAAAGAGGACTGACTATGGGAACAGAAGTACAGAGTTAATGATCACGGATAGTAACGGGGAGATGCAAATATGATTTTAGGTAAAGCTAGCCTAGATTAACGTCCCAGTGATGATTGGCCTTCCAGAATTATACAGTGCAACTCACCTGTGATTAATTTGTCGTCACTACGGAGTTCCCACGTCGGCGAATCCCCAAAGGTCGAGATACATGTCTCCGTGAAAACGAGAACGGCCAGACTGCCTTTTTTCCTCGGATGAAATTGTGCCTTTTGCACCGTTTTCGTCGCGTTTCCTCGAAATTTTCGCTTTTTCGGGCTCCAGGTGAAATTTCAAAAGTCCTGGTGTAGCGCAGGTCAATCCAATCCAATCCTCCAGGACGTAGAGGCCTCGGCCTTTTGGTTGTTCTGATTCTGGCTCGATCTTGTCGGTAGACCGATCAAGCTGTATGTTTGTCCGGCTTGCAGCACGGTTGATAATTTCGCGACCGTCCGAAGATGCGGGATTCGGATGTAGTAGGAGTCGCGTCTGTTATTGGCAAGGCTGAAAAGGAAAGGGAACATACTGTCTATTCGCCGTGTCGGTGAGAGACTTACGTACACTCAATCGTAAGCGCTCCTGCGTGTGCATGCTGAGCATGCGCACCACGTTGTGTTAAACGTGGGGGTGGGGAGAATAGAAGAGGGAGCTTATTTCCCTTCCGTTTTCGGTCACTTCTGGAAATGTTTCGGCCCATACTCTATCTAATTCCATTTTAAAGGCTTGCACTGTGGTCAGTTGAACGAGTCTTCCTGGGAGGTGATTCCAGAAATTGAACATCCTGTTGGTAAAGAAATGTTTCCTCACATCCAACTTACTTCTATTCTTTTCTAAGTGACATTCATGACCTCTTAGGTCTCTCGTGGATCTCAGAGGTAGGAGGCCTAGATCGGCATTATTCATTTGTCTGAAGACTTTGATCAGGTCTCCTCTTAAACGTCTCCTACGCACAGAGAAGAGGTTCAGGTGCCAAAGCCGGTCTTCGTAGGATAGACCTTTGGTTTTACGATCCATTCTAGTTGCTAACCATTGCACTTTTTCTAACCTGTCTACGTCCATTACTCGGTAGGGAGCCCAAGCTTGAACGCAGTATTCTAAGTGGGGTCTGGCGATTGCCCTATACAAAGGGATGAATACATCGGCTTCTCTGCTGGNGGGAATTGTTCGCTAGGTGTAAAGCTCGCTGGGACTGTAATCCCAAGGTACTTGACACGCCTCTCTTGTTTCAGAGTATGAGTTACTTCATTTGGGAGCGTAAGCCGCAGGGGTGGTTCCGGAGCATTTTTGCTTAGAACACAACATTTGGTTGCGTTCCGAGGCAGGTCGCATCTTAGTTGGCACAAGACGATAAAGACTTTTACCAACCGAGCGTCCAGATTCTTGCTCCAGTCGAAACCACGTTCTTCCGGAGCTTCGGCTTCTTGTCGACCGTTTGCCCACAGCCGATTTATTCGTTTGGAACAGCCTCCCTTATGGGGTCTGAAACTGAAATGGGAGGTTATTCGAGAATAGGCAGCATGGAAGAGCTACGCTCAATAGTAGGCACTCTACCAAATCTCGGGATAGAGACTGATTCAGATCCCACCTAATTGCCTTTTGAACTCCTCGACTGATCTACAGTCTAGTAGTGAAGATGGTAGTTGGTTCCAGTCATTTATCACTCTACTTGTGAAGAAGTTATGTCCAAGGTTGAATCGGCTTCTGAGCTTCATTAGCTTCAGATGATGCCCCCTTGTTGACTTGAGCGGTGCTCGGGTAAACAGGCTGTCCGCCTCTAGCCCAGTCAGCCCCTTCATTATTTTGAAGGTCTCCATAATACCGCCTCTCAGGCGTCTCCTCTCCATGGAGAAAAGCCATGGGGATTCTAACCTCTCCCTATATGACTTACCTCTCATCCCCGCGATCATCTTAGTAGCTAGCCGATGAACCCTCTCAATGACAATGATATCCTTCTTCAAGTAAGGCGCCCAAGCCTGCACGCAGTATTCTAACTGCAGTCCAACTATGACCTTATATAGAGTTAGGAAAACCTCAGCCTTCCTTGACGACAATGCCGCCTTAAGCTGAAACAATTTCCCCCTCGCTTTTTGTGCGACGGCCAGGCATTAATCACTGGGCTTAAAATCCTCGCGGACCAAAATTCCCAGATCCAGCATTCGGTCTACGCGAGCGAAGACCGTTGGTTCAGTGGTCATAGCCACTCAAACTGGAAGCCCTACGGTGTTTGGAACATGACACTTGGTGGCGTTTAACTCCAAGTCTCACTTCTGTGTCCACCGGACCACCTTAGCCAGATCACCCTCCAGTTAATCTACAGGTCCTGAGTTCACTAGTTTTACGTCGTCGGCAAAGATGAAGGCAGGAACCGCTAGCTCCAAGTCCAAGTCATTTATAAACAGCAGAGAGAGCATCGGGCCTAGCACTGAGTCCTGAGACACTCCGCTGGATACGCTGCCAACGTTGGACAGAGCTTCTCCCACCCGAAATCTATAGTTCCGGTTGGTAAGGATAGCTTCTATCCATCTAACTAGAGCTGTTGAAAGACCAAAACCCCTAAGTTGTACTAGCAGGAGCCGTTGATTTACCGAGTCAAAAGCTTTCCTGAAGTCCAGGTAGCACACTTCGACTTTGTGACCTCCATGTAACCTCCTTGTAACTTCGTCTAAGAAACAAGGAAGATTGCTCAGACACTACCTCGTTTTGAGAAAGCCTTGCTGGGCAGGGCTAATTAACCTATGTCGAGTGACGTGCTCACAGAGAGCATTCCTAACAATGGTTTCTAAGTCCTTACACAGCACGCTGGTCAGACTTACGGGTCTGTAGTTACCAGGTTGCTTCCTATCTCTACTCTTGTGGATGGCTACCACTGTGGCAGTTGCCCAATCACTAGGTACTCTCCCAGCATTTAGGGACTCGTGGTAGAGTGCGGTTATCGCAGGGGCGAGCACAGGAGCTAGTGGTTTGATGACGGCCGGATGTAGCCCATCGCTGTCAGCGGACTCGTTTACATTCAAGCCCTCCATGACATCGAGAACACTACTAACTGAAACTTGCACATCACCCATTGGAGGGGTGTCTAAAAACTCTCGAGGGACCGCACACCCATCGTCTAATTTATGGACGGTTTCGAAATACCTCCTGAGCGTCTCACAGTTTTCGTAATCTGAGACAGACAGACCACCTCCGGGGTTCTCTAGAGTGCCTACCGGTTGTTTTAGTACAGTCTTCAGTTGCACATAGCTATAGTACCTCTTGGGTTCCTGGTGCTCTCTATTGGCGATTTTAACCTCGAAGGTCATTTTCGCCTAACTTGTTTGCATAGTTTCTTGCCTTCTTATATTGGAGGCATCGTTCATGTCCTCCTGAGAGAACAAATGCATTCCACCTCCGAGTTTTTTTCCCTATGGCGCGTTTGATGGCCGGCTTCCACCACTGCGGTTTGTGGGTATCCCCGCGATGCTGCAAGGGAGCATGCCTCTCCGTCATCTGGTCACGGATTATTCCCCATCGCTGATCGACAGACGCTTCTATTCCCCGCGGGAACCATGCTCTGGCTTGAGCATCTCGCTTCAAGTCCTCTACGTTCATTCGCCCGAAATGGCGGCCCCACCTGCGAGATGGCTTTTTCTTCGCAATGCATGTTTCTAGCAGCAGTTAATTGTGATCGCTTTTACCGAGAGGAACCTCTTGTCTTAGATTGCTGATTTCACTCACTTTCCAAGTGAGGACCAGATCCGAGGTAGACGGTCTTTGCCCTAGTCGGTTACGCGTTGGTTATCTCACGTGCTGGTAGAGTAGTGCCGCATGGAAGCAGTTCATGAATTCATGTTCTACTTGCCCCTCACTCTCGTCTTCGTACTGCCATTCTATTCCGGGGAGATTAAAATCCCCACCANGGTAATTAGATTTATTAGCGCTCTATCATACTCCGGTTTGGAGTTTGGTGATCTTTAGACACCTAATATGCAAAAGTGTCGGCTTCTGTTTCTTACAATGCAGCCTGTAGCTTGCATTGTTGGGGTACAAAGTGTTAGCTCAGGCATTTCCCACTGGATATACTGCCGACGAACGAGCAGTAGGAACCCATCCCTCGCCCACCCTCCGTATCGGTTCTGTAGTGGGTAAAGTTTGGAGGGGCTAGTCGTTCGACTGATATGGTTTTGGATAACCAAGTTTCAGTAAGGATCACAATGTCGCAATCCTTGTTCCTAATCCCTCGCTCACCCAATTTGTTCCCAACGCTGCACACATTCGTATACCACAAGTTATCAGGTTAGGTTAGGTTAGGTCAGATAAGATAAGATCAGGTTTCCAGGACTGGCGGCTTGAGCCAACGAGAGTTCAGCTTCTTGCTCGAGTGGGTGTGGATTTCCCCCCGTGCTTCAACCGTCCGGTATTCCAGTATTTGGTTCACCAAGGGTGCTTAGCAGGTCCACGGATTGCAAGGTGCAATATCGGGTACACTTCTGAAATAAGCAGTCGACTCATGATTAGAAATGGATAAATACCTACATCTAACACTGCTAGGCAAGCTCTTTTATCGACGGACAATAGAGTAAAAAGCAAAGACTAAGGGAAGCGGCAGGCTAAGGGTGAAATTGTAGTACGATAATAATAATACGGATAATAATAATGAAGGAAGTGAGGAAGCCTCTGGAACAGAAGGGGATGCGTAAGGGAGGGATGAAGCGAGGAAGCAAGGTCCCAGAATCAGATAAGGTCAGGGAACATGGCAGCCCAGCTCTTGTCCAGTCTGGCTTTGAACTGCACTATAGTCTGGGCTGAGACTACCTCCGCTGACAGTCTGTTCCACGCCTTTACCACCCTATGGGAGAAGAAGTTCACCCTTATGCTCTTCAAAGCTCTGGGTTTGATCAATTTCAATCCATTGCTCCTGAGGGAAGAATTGTTATCTATGATGATTAGGGGGCTCCCGTGCCGGTGATTCCTTTCAGGAGCTTGAAGGTCTCTATAAGATCCTCCCTCAACCTTCTCCTGGTCAGATCAGATTGGTTCACAGGACGTAGATGCGGCGTGCCGATTTGTCCAGCTTCTTGCACTGATGGGCTCCGTGGATCCCCTGGTGCTACGACAACAGGAAAAGAAAAAATCTTCGTCAATTAAACATCCACAAACCCCCTCAAGATTTTGTACGGTTCGACGAAGTCCCCGCGTCGCCTACGCCTGCTGAATGAAAAAAGTTCTAACCTTTCGAGAAGCCTCTGGTACGATAAATGTCTTAAACCCGAAACCATTTGCTGAAGCAACGCTGCACTGTTTCTAGCGTTTTCATGTCCTGAATCAGAAACGGGCTCCATGTCTGGATGCAGTATTCGAGGTGCGGACGCACATACGCCCTGTAGAGAGGGAGCAGGACTTCGGATTTCCTAGAGCTTACCGCACGTCTTAGTTGGTGTAAGGCTCTGGATGCCCTTCGTGCTGCCTCCCGGCACTGGAGTCCAGGCTTGAAGTCCGCACTAACTGGGACGCCCAAGTTCCTGGCTGTGGTTACCATAGGTATCTGTTGGGACTGGTCCGGGTGTCCCAGTGTCCTGCCACCTTGTATGTTTCCAGGTTTGACTAGCTGTTGACACTTCAGGGTATTTAAAGGCATGTCCCATTTAACTGACCACTCATGTATCTTGTCAAGGTCTCTCTGAACCGACTCCGTCGCAGCCTCCCCGACGATTTTAACATCGTCTGCAAACTTGTAACAGCGGTTTTCCAGGGCGGTGCTGAGGTCCTTGATGTAGAGCAGAAAAAGCAGTGGACCTAGGACAGAGCCCTGTGGCACTCCACTAAGCACTCGTCGCTGGCTTGATGTGCTATTTTCTACCCTCACAACAAACCTCCGGCCTGTAAAGTAGCTGCGTATTCATTCTAGCGGTTCCTGGGGCAGCCAGAAATCCTTCAATTTCGTCATCAGTAGTTTATGATTGACGGAATCGAACGCTTTCTAAGTCTAAGTAGCACACCTCAACTTCCTACCCCTGTCAATCCTCTTAGTTACTTCATCAAGAAAGCAGACGAGGTTTGACAAGCATGACTTCCACCTTCTGAAGCCATGTAGATCTGCTATCCGTGCGCCTATGATTACCACGTGTTTAGCAATCCTGGCACGCAGTACTCTCTCCATGACTTTCAGTAGTACCGATGTCAGGCTGACTGGACGATAGTTGGAGCACGACTTTCGTCCTCCCCCCTTATGGATAGGGGTGACTGTCGCCAAAAGCCAGTCCGTGGGTAGTTCATTCTGCGCGATGGAGGCATTGAGAAGTTTGGCAAGGGACTCAGCCAAATGATCAGCCAGTGGTCTCAGGATAGCGGGATGAATGCCATCTGGCCCTGCTGGCTTAATTGGAATGAGCTACCTTACGACTCGATGCACTTCATCTGCATAAATGACCAATTCCAGCATGGGGGTTCCCTCGTGGTTCCCGATGATGGGCTCTGGTCTACCGTTGTCTGCTCTGTAGACTCCTGGAAGTAGTTGAAGAGGGCTTCCGCCTTCTCTTGGCTCGTCCAAGTTTGCTTTCCCCTCGCCTCAACAATCGTGCCAACTTCCTTCCTAAGGGTACTCTTGGACTGGACATAGTTGTAATACGCTTTAGGGTTTTGTTTGGCGTTTGCAGCCAAGCGTTCCTCATACCTTTTCCGGCACTCATTTTGGACTTTAGTGGCCTCGCGCCCTGCCACCTTATACCTCTGGTGGACGCGAAAGCTTCCCGAGCCTCGATAGTGCTGCCACGCCTCCTTCTTGCGCCGCATTGCTTTCTCGACACGCGCCCTCCACCATGGCAGTTTGCCACGGCATCTTAACCTTTTTTTCGGGTGCTACGTGGTTGGTCAGCTCCAGCAGATTGCTCTTTACGCGCTCCCATTGGTCTTGCACACTTTCTCGAGCACTCTCAGCCAACCAGTTTAGCCGGCTACGCCAGTGTCTATCTTGTTCCACTGAAGCCAAAATTGGTCAGGGGCAGGTAGTCCCTGCATTCTAATCCTCATTCTTATAACCCCATCGAGTTTTCTACAACAATTCCCCGCACCTCGTTGGAGAACTTTGTGTACGCTAGGTCTAGAGTAGAAGCTGTTTACCCGAACCTCCATCTGGTATCACTGGTCACATGTTGGATCAGGGTCCTACGAGGCAACATTTCAAGTAGCCTTTTCCCGAATGTCCCCAGTGGGACCGTTTCGGTGGTCCAATCGATTTCGGAAGTGTTGAAGCCTCCTTCTAACAACACCCGGTCACTAGATCCAGCCTGTTCAGCTAACAGCTCTAGCAGTCACTGATTCTCCTCTATGGTGGCCGACGGGCTCCTGTAGACATCGATGACGGTTTTGCATAGTTTGCACAATCACCTCCACTGCTTGTACATCCGGGGTGTTGTGGTGAAGCCCTTCATGTTGCCTGTGGTGAGCCTCTGCTAGTACCAGTAATCCCCCTCCGACCCGTCCATCCTGGCGATCCACCCTGCTGGGGAGGTAGTTGGGAGGGCTCAATTTACCAATGTCGTCACTAGGTCGCACTCATGATTCTATGATTATTATCACGTCATCCTGGTTTGCCCGTGCTCTTAGTTCGGGCCATTTGTTTCTTATACTTGTGGCATTTGTGTACCACAGCCCTAGTTCCGACTTATACCTTGATCCCCTGCACCTCGTGGGAGTAGTCAGTCGCTCGGGTCTTGGATTCGAGCTCCCCATCCGTTTTTGTGATCATGTTGTTGCTGTTCCTATTTCTTGTCTGAAATAGGCCTCACGGTAGGCTGCTTGGTAGGGTGATTAAACTGGGTCTGCCGTAGGTGGTGGTACATTGCGATGTCTGATCATTAGGTGTCTCCTCGGGGCTCCGTTGCAAAGTAGACCCCAGTAGCTGGACCTTAACTTGAAGCTACCCCATTCGCGCTGTGTTAAACCCAAGCGAGTTGGGTGAACTTGAGATTACGTGGCCCTTGCCGTGGGCCGCGTCATCTGGCCTGATGGTCACCTGGGCTCTTGTGCTAAGATTTATCTTTCCAGAGGATTGTAAGAACCAGTCACGATGTCTGGGGTTTGCGAATTCAACAAAGACAGGCTTGGGGTTTTGCCGAGCTCTGTCCCCATCGCTGTCCAGCGTCCCAGGCGCAGTACTGTCTTAATGGCTATGTGTCCTTGCAGTTTCACTATTCATAGCAAGTTGACAATGTGGTACCTCATGGCCCGGTCCCTTTGTCTGACTTCTTTCATTGTGGGCTCCGGGATACCATGTATTACCACATTTCTATTCCTGCCAAATGCTATGTCACTGGACTTCTTGAGTTGGGTTAGCTCAACCTCTAGCCTCCTGTTTCCCTGCTCTACTGCAACGAGGCGAGCCACTAGTTCAGAGACCACTACTTTTGGGGATTGGTTCCATATGTCCTGAGTATGCGTGTGGCCTGGTGTCTTAGTTTTAGGCGCACCTAACGGCTTCTTAGGGTTTCTTCTCCTCTCGTTTTTCTCCACTGGTTTATCAGCAGTTCCAGCTGTTAGAACATTTTCAGGGTTTACTGCATTATTATTTCAGGACTTCGGTGACGACCCATACTCACTTTCCTCTCTGGGGCTCACGGTGGCACTTCTGATACGAGTACCGAAGGCTTGTTTGCTTGCCTCGTTTTCCCTGATATCTTCTTCACATTTCCTTTGAACCTTCTGCTCTAGTTGAACTAAGTTCTTCATGCGTGTCCTACATGAGACGCAGTCTCAATTTAGGCTCCTAAACTTTCTATACACTCAATAGCTC